>LAPY01000080.1:120648-131052 GCA_000970635.1 Eragrostis tef | reverse complement strand
TCCTGTGCCCACGGCGGATGAAGCTCAGGCTCGGATGGCGTGGAGGAGGGGGAGAGGATCCGCCGGGACGGCGGCAGAGGAGCTCCGCAGCGGTGTTGGCGCTGGACAGGCGAGGGAGACGCGGCGAAGAGAGCGATGCGTCGCGGGGCGGCGGAGACGCAGTGGTGGGTCGCGCGGTGGGGGACTCCGAAAATGGATAGATCCTTTGGCTCTTCCGTTGGAGATTGTTTTTACCACTTTTAAGACCCATTTGGTGACTTATACACCAAATAGGTGATCCGTTGGAGATAGTCTAAATGTTATATAAATAAGTTACCCTGGATGGTAGCGTGTAGTTTCTTCTGTTTTTTTTTTCAGATTGTAGCATTTGGGCACTGATTGTCTTAAAACTGCTCTTTTAAGTGGATCTATGTTAGTTATGTGAGCCTTTGACATGTTAATGTGAAACAGGTACTGGAAATGGAATGGCACAATCTCTATTGCACGCGGCTGGTGAATCATTCTCAATATCTAATGCTGTGTTTGCAATAATCAGAGGTCAGTTCTTTTCCCCTAGATTTTTTGTCACTACTTATCTGGGTAGCAATGTAACTGATCTTCAAAATACTCTTCTGATATATTTTGAATAAATTTCTGATTCGGCTTCATTCTGTTGCACAGGTCACAAACGTGCACTTGATGTTACTTCTGTTGTGCAGGGAAAGACAAGGTTTTTCAGCGTCCTGATGCTTACATGGGGTATGTAGTGTTATGAGCCATACCTAAATGCTAATCCAAACAGCAGCTGATAACACTGGCCACCCTCCTCGGAGATTGCTCTGTTTCTTTCTTCAGTATATCAATAGAATGTACTTTACAAGCCTGAAAATGATCCATGAACTGCAGGTCTGGTAGCTGATGTTGATATTGAATCAGAGAAGTATAGGTGGATGGGAAGCGCTCGACTTGAATTTTATGTATGCCTTCTTACTCTTAAAAGCTTATATCAAGCACTTTGAGTTGGTGTGCGTCCATCCATCCTTTTTTTTTCTCTCTTTCTTCTTTTTGTCATCATGGACAACTTTCACCACCTCATAACACATATAGGTGCTTTAGAATTTAGAAGCTCGTACTTGCACCAGAGTGATGGCATACAAACAGCTGCATCTCCTTATTTCACTGCTTCATTCCAAGTTCCAGTTACAGAAATTGGGATTTTCATTCTTTGTAACTGTATAAAATCATGTGTGTGCATCATATAGCTGAAAGAATGGTACAATGAAACTAGGGCAATACACCGGTTGAAGTTTAGTGCCCAAATAGATGCAGAGGATACTGAAATTTTATTGCATATGTTGCTGCAGAGTGTTTATGTTTCTATCACAGGGTCTTTCGGATTTTCTTAAAAGTTCACGCTGCTATGTGCAATACAACTTCATTTCAGTTCCTACTCCGCGTGTTGAAATTGCGACGGTACAACGGGCGCGTTCTTTTTGTTCCTGCCCCAGGATATGAAAATGTCGGTGACCCTGTAGAGGCAAGCACAAGCTGTGAATCAAACGGGGCTAACGCTGGTGTCGATGAAGCCCAACCAAATGGCATTAAGGGTGAAACATGTGGTTATCCGGGCCCATCTATGGAAGAATCTGATCTCCATTGGAGGTCACTGAACGGCCCATTTGTTTCAGTTTGGCTTGGCAATGTTCCTTTTGCTAGTGAAGATGCCATGGCTGCACCAAAAGCAGAGGTTAATTTCTCTCCATTTCGCTTTACTTTATTCGGTTATTCATAGCCTATAGTGTCCATGATCAAGCAGGGGTTAACAATGTTTCCCAGTTTGCTCCGTAGTAGCTTGATTCTTGTTTACCCTCCGTGCAGTTTTCCGATGGATACTTGGATGCTGCAATAATCAGGGACTGCCCGCGGTGGGATGTTCTTGGGCTGATGTTCCAAATGAAGGACGGCGCCTACATCGAATCGCCATATGTAGAGTACTTCAAGGTGTGTTACTTACCCTGTGCATTGTCCGTGTTATGTCCTTGAGCTCTTAAACATGACATGTATGCCGGCATTCCTGTGCCCACGGCGGATGAAGCTCAGGCTCGGATGGCGTGGAGGAGGGGGAGAGGATCCGCCGGGACGGCGGCAGAGGAGCTCCGCAGCGGTGTTGGCGCTGGACAGGCGAGGGAGACGCGGCGAAGAGAGCGATGCGTCGCGGGGCGGCGGAGACGCAGTGGTGGGTCGCGCGGTGGGGGACTCCGAAAATGGATAGATCCTTTGGCTCTTCCGTTGGAGATTGTTTTTACCACTTTTAAGACCCATTTGGTGACTTATACACCAAATAGGTGATCCGTTGGAGATAGTCTAAATGTTATATAAATAAGTTACCCTGGATGGTAGCGTGTAGTTTCTTCTGTTTTTTTTTTCAGATTGTAGCATTTGGGCACTGATTGTCTTAAAACTGCTCTTTTAAGTGGATCTATGTTAGTTATGTGAGCCTTTGACATGTTAATGTGAAACAGGTACTGGAAATGGAATGGCACAATCTCTATTGCACGCGGCTGGTGAATCATTCTCTATATCTAATGCTGTGTTTGCAATAATCAGAGGTCAGTTCTTTTCTCCTAGATTTTTTCACTAATCTGGGCAGCCATGTGACCGATCTTCAAAACACGCTTCTGATATTTTTGAACAAAATTCTGATTCGGGTTCATTCTGCCGCACAGGTCACAAACGTGCACTTGATGTTACTTCTGTTGTGCAGGGAAAGACAAGGTTTTTCAGCATCCTGATGCTTACATGGGGTATGTAGTGTATGAACCATACCTTAATGCTAATCCAAACAGCAGCTGATAACACTGGCCACCCTCCTCGGAGATTTCTCTGTTTCTTTCTTCTTATATGAATCGAATTACTTCACAAGCCTGAAAATGATCTATGAACCGCAGGTCTGGTAGCTGATGTTGATATTGAATCAGAGAAGTATAGGTGGATGGGAAGCGCTCGACTTGAATTTTATGTATGCCTTCTTACCCCTAAAAGCTTATATCAAGCACTTTGAGTTATTGTACGTCCATTCATCCTTTTTATTTTCTCTCTTCTTTTTGTCATCATGGACAACTGTCACCGCCTCATAGCACATAGAGGTGCTTTAGAATTTAGAAGTTCGTACTTGCACCAGAGTGATGGCATACAAAAAGTTGCATCTTTTATTTCACTGCTTCATTCCAAGTTCCAACTATAGAAATTGGAATTTTCATTCTTCGTAACTGTATAGAATCATGTGTGCATTATATAGCTGAAAGAATGAAACAATGAAACTACTGCAATACACCGGTTGAAGTTTAGTGCCAAGAATAGATGCAGAGGATACTGAAATTTTATTGCATATGTTGCAGCAGAGTGTTAATGTTTCTATCACAGGATCTTTTGGATTTTCTTAAAAGTTCACACTGCTATGTGCAATACAACTTCGTTTCAGTTCCTACTCCGCGTGTTGAACTTGCGACGGTACAACGGGCGCATTCTTTTTGTTCCTGCCCCAGGATATGAAAATGTGGGTGACCCTGTAGAGGCAAGCACAAGCTGTGAATCAAACAGGGCTAACGCTGGTGTCGATGAAGCCGAAGCAAATGGCAGTAAGGGTGAAACGTGTGGTTATCCCGGCCCATCTATGGAAGAATCTGATCTCCATTGGAGGTCACTGAACGGCCCATTTGTTTCAGTTTGGCTTGGCAATGTTCCTTTTGCTAGTGAAGATGCCATGGCTGCACCAAAAGCAGAGGTTAATTTCTCTCCATTTCGCTTTACTTTATTCGGTTATTCATAGCCTATAGTGTCCATGATCAAGCAGGGGTTAACAATGTTTCCCAGTTTGCTCCGTAGTAGCTTGATTCTTGTTTACCCTCCGTGCAGTTTTCCGATGGATACTTGGATGCTGCAATAATCAGGGACTGCCCGCGGTGGGATGTTCTTGGGCTGATGTTCCAAATGAAGGACGGCGCCTACATCGAATCGCCATATGTAGAGTACTTCAAGGTGTGTTACTTACCCTGTGCAGTGCCCTTGTTATGTCCTTGAGCTCTGTTAAAACATGACATGTATGCCGGCACGCTGGCCTTCTCCGCACTTCTGTAACTGACAGGTGAAGGCTATCCGGATCGAGCCGGGCCTGCGAATCGGCAGCGGCAAAGGCGGCATCATTGACTCTGACGGTGAGGTCCTTGCGAGGGGAGACGGGTCCCGCGCCCGTGACGAACCGGAGCATCTGATGTCATACGGGGCAATCCAGCTGACGGTCGACCGTGGACTGGCGACCATCTTCTCCCCAAGATGACAATACGTCAAGTACTTGCATCTTGTTCTGATGTTCTTGCCTCTTTTCCCCACATCTGAGATCGTTGGTGTTTGTAAATGCTCACACACAAATGCAAGAGCCGATCAGGCCGGGCCCAGGATGCAATGCATCGCCTCACAGCTTTCATTTGTTGTCTAGGATGCATAGGTCTTTATGAAAGTCTTCCTTTTCAACAGAAAACGATTAAATTTATAATGGCATTGGAGATTTAAAGGTTGACGTCGTCGGACATCACTGTACACTGACGACCATGAGTTCTGCAAACCATGTTTTCATTCTGCAGACGGCACCTGACGGTTTAACCCAAACAAATATTTGTAAGCAAAATTAAAAGAAACTTTGTTAATTCTTCCATCGCATTAGCAAAATTTGGCGGAACCTGACAGCTATCGCTGTGAGCCTGACCAGGTCCTAATCAGTCCGGGTAGCAACTGCTAGGCAAAAACATGATAGCGCAGCCCATGCGTCCACAGAGCTAACGAATCCTGGCTTGAAACATATATGCATAGCTGCTCCATGGTGAACAAATGTGAGCGCTTTCATTCAATCACAGCATGCAGTCATGAATCGCTACCTCTTTGTACATTCTTTCGTCTTATCCTTATAGCAAAAAAATCTCTTTCATGAATGAAAATCACAATAGGGACCTCCACTCCTGTTTTGGATCCAAAGAAACAAAAAACATGCATGCTGCGATGAGCCATAAAACATACTTCATTAGCCTTTTAACTTCAGAGTACCACTCAGCACTGCGGATTCCAGATACCACGAAGAAAGAAAATAGAGGGAGGGAGGGAGGACTCAAGATAGCCTTGTATACCCATCTATATTGCTAGATGGATATTTAACTTGAAGTGTATTTATCCTTTATCATTTCCAATGATAAAGCACAGCCACAGTATTGTAACGTTCACGAAGCTCTCTTGGGAGGAGACATATTCTGCAGAAGTCTGGTAGTAGTAGCTATAACCACCAGTTGCAGCAGTACACCTGACATAATAAAGTGGGCCATGTAAGTGAGCAACAAATATACTGACTATAGACTTTTATGAACCTAAAACTTACCAAGTGCAACACGAACTGCATCAATCAGTTCATAGCTTGTTATGGCTGTCATGTTTCGCTCCATAACCTAGGCAAACAACGATGCAATAAGTTGGTGAATCAGGAAATACATAATTGGTATTCCATCCAAGATCAAGGCATCAAAGCATTATTCTTTTGCACAACATATAGTTTCCTATGCAGATAAAAAAATTAAAAAATAGGTTGAGGTTATCCCCTACTGACTTCGGTAAAAAAAAAAGTTTCCTATGCAGTATCCCAAAGCTACAGGTTCACGTTTGCATGAATAGTACCACCATTCTTACTGGAAAATATAATGGTACTAGCGCTAATTGGCAGTAACGGCTTCTTCAAATAAGAAGAAAACAATATAATTTTAGATAGTTTCTATGATATGAAAGATGTCCCTAAATCTGAAGGCAGCATAATGGCCCAGCAATTCTAAAGTGAAAGGGTGCACACATATGCTTGCCCCCCCCCCCCCCCCCCCCCCCCCCCCTTTTTTTCTTTTTGAAATTTCAGGAAGCAAGCAACCACATAAAAAAATAATTTCATGTTTGGTCAGTTCACAATTGGACTACGTAACACATTACCCAGCTTGAGTTAGTTCAGATTCAGAGATAGGCCATGTGCTGCATTGACAGGTCCCAAGGACAGAACTCAACATATATAAATTGTTGCTGAAATGAATCCAATACAAATAACATCAGCCACCATTCTACCGGAACCTATGGTCTTAACAACAAATGATACAGTAACGCAGGCTAATTTATCCAAAAGTTGAAGAAGAATCAGCTGTCTCTTATGTGTATGGCATCAAAAGTTGTGCGCGCACACAAAAAGGAAAAAGGAAAAGAAGGAACTTGCATGGGACATTTCTGCACATGCATCACATGCGGAAACATACGGACACAGATTTTACAATCCATACCTTCAAGAACAATTCTGAACGAATAATGCATGCCACAGAAAATGCAACAGCTATCGATGACAAGCTTGTGTACATCCGAAGCAGCGCCGCCATAGTTCTCCTCCGTCCTGTGGAGGACAAAACACCAACATCAGGGCAAACACAATCAACAATACGTCAAAGGATAATTCATAGGATGATACTGGAAAAGGACATCTGTTGAATAAAAATGAATGGACAGTAGAAGATGATTCTCTATGCCCTGCCTCCTAACCACAAACACTCTATGAAATGGACAGAAAATTTGCGGGCATTGATAAGGCAAGTGTGGTGGTAAATCCAATCTTGGGCCGGCCTTGGAATCAAGTCGCGGTAAGGGCGTCAAATCCATGGTGATGCTTACTGCCCAGAACATATGGAGGGAATTAAACAGCAGAGTCTTCGATTTCGTTGGACCAAATCAACCCATTAGAAGAAGTAGCGTGGTCGTAGTATGCCTCTCAATTGCAGTCTTCAGAGCTAATTGATCAGAACCAGACTTGTTTGCTGTTGACAAAAGACAGCTGAAAACTAAAATACTCAATAGATGATAAGCATAGGCAACGAATCCTCTCTCATCTTACAATTCTTACTAACCCCTACACGATCGAATGCATCAATCACAGATAATGTGAAGTTTCCTCAATCACAGATAATTTCAAGTACCCCTTCGTGCCATGGGCATTTTGATCCCAAAAGCAAAGTTGGTCTAGTAATTATGTCTCAAATCAGAACAACTGAATTAATCCAGGAAGTTGAAAATCACCTAATTCCCCCACCAATATAGCCAGCAGTCCCGCGGCCACGGACAGCACTGCGAACTTGTTCGGCTCAGCCCCCTTGGACAACGAGAGCAACAGAAGCACGCCCCCAGCCACTTGGTGCAGCGCCTGCAGGAGCAAACGAACAGCACTAATCAGATCAAGAATCGCCACGGACAGCCATAGAGCATTGAAGCACAAGCTGTGCCATCACCTGCACGAGGATGAGGCGGGCGAGGCGGGATCTGCCGTCGGCGACCCTCTGGTACCCTGCGCAGCATCGCGAAAAAATCGCAGAGGTCAAGAGAGCGGTTTAAACGAAGCGTTGGAAGAGAGGGAGGGTTTGAGCGGTGGTCGCTTACGGGAGTCGACGACCATGCGGTAGGAGAAGTCCGAGCCGTCGGTGCCTGACGGCCGGCCAGAGGCGGCGCGCCGCTGCTGCATCCTCGGAACCGACGGCGATGGAGCTTCCTTCTTCGTCGTCTCTTCGGAGAGACAGATCAGGAAGCAAAGGCGCCTTCTGGTCTTTTTTCGTGACAGCGGCTTGTAGGCAAGGAAAGCTAATTCTGCTTCTTCACTACGAAAGCGTAAATCACAGCCAAAGACGCTGAACTCGACTGACGACGCCGCACCCGAGCGCAAGCAGCCTGGCGACAAATGCCACCAGGGGTTCTAAGTCAATTTTAAAAATTTCAAGCAGATTAAAAGTATTTTTCAACTTGGATTGAAAGTTTCAGCTCAGAGAGAGAGAGAGAGTATCTTTTTGGTTCCTGTCCCCAGATATGAAGATTTTTTTTTTAAGATATAGAGGCCTCAGCCCTGCCCTATTTTATTCATGAGACTGAAAGTGTTCGGTTTACAGGTCAAGATAGAGTAAAGGCTTCTAAACCAAACACCAAGCTACAACCTATAGTTCTAACTCTCGTTTCCGGCAAGCATGAAAAGGCAGTCCAAGAGTACTTGTTACAGAGCTCATTCAGTACAAATCGCGCCAACATAGGCAAGACAAACAGGTACATTCAACGTCGCTCCATCAGCGTAGCTACTTCATCATCCTTTTCATTTCCACTTTTCCAGGCCACCGGTACCTTAGGCGCTTTAGATTCGCACAGGAGCCATCCACCAGCTTTTCAGGGTTTGAATCCATTGTTCCATCTTTTTTGCCATCTCCTCCTTCGACATTGGTTGCCAGCTCTTTGCAAGTTGCCATGATCGTTCTAAAAAACATGATCATTCCTAGTGGGCCATATAGGCCTCAGCACATTGACAGTCACAACATTGTAGAAACCATATCTCTTTTGGCTTAGCCAAAGAGAGGCTATGCTTTCAAAGTTGTCACCTATTGTTCTATCCATGAAAGCAGAAACATAACTCCACATATATTTTGCAACTACACAGTCAAAGAATAAATGATGCACATATTCATCCTCTGCAAAACATGCACATTTTAGGTTTCATCATTCTCTTTTATTCAGGTTATCTACAGTCATCACTTTATTCTTCAAAATAAGCCATAAGAAAAGCTGAATTTTGGCTGGAACCTGAATATTCCACACCGACGACACATACATAGGGGTGATCCCTCTATAACTAATGACAGAATAAAAGGATTGCGTGGAAAACACGCCTGATTTTTTGTATTGCCACACTAAACCATCCATATCCTCAGTATATGTAACTCCAGTTACAATTTCCACTAATTCACTGTCTAACCATCATCTCAAGGGAGGAGACATGAAGAGTTTGGCGATCCTGTATTCGCGAAAGAAAAAAAAGTTGGTGAGACGCATGCTTTTCCAGAGGCCCATCTATCGAAGGACCGAACGGCCCATTTACTTCAGTTTGGCTTGGCAATGTTCCTTTCGCTAGAGAATAATCTGAAGATGCACAACATCAGCATTCATAGGTACATTTATCAAAGTCTTCCTTTTCGACTAAACAATTAAGTTGGCATTAAATTGGAGATTTTCGATGACGGGTCTGTTGATATCATCGTTTCGATTTTCATACGGGTATGGCAGTCGTGCTCAAAGTCTTAAAAAAATTGTCGTCGTCAGACATCACATGACAGAGGACTGACATTTATTTCCCATCCGAAATGGCGCGAGATCGCAAGTACACACAGCCGTGATGACTGATGAGCCTTCTCGCAGAACGGCAGAAGGGAGCCTTGCTATGGGGGATGGGGTCAGGGAAGTCGTTGCGAGGTGATCCTCTGTACTGAAGCGGCAGTGGGGCACGTGATGAGGGAAGGATTGAGGTGCAAGTAAAAACTGCCAGATATACGCCCACCAGGGCATCTGCATGGCAGGGGTGGTGGTGGTGGGTGGAGGCAACAGGCACTGCGGGTGCCTCGTCTCGTGATGCGGATTTGGCGTCATGCCGCGCGGGTCTTGGACTCTTGGTCCTAAAGAAAGAAACTCCCCTTCATTGACTGTGGTCTTGCGAGCGCGCGGCCAACATGCTTCATTTCTTTACAGCGGCTGTTTTGCAGCAGCTACAGTGTTTTAGTTATTTTTTTTGCAGACGCTACAATATTTTTACAGCAACTACAATATTCGTAGTTATTTTTCTACAGCCGCAGCCGCAGCTGCATACTCAATGAGAAGAATCCCCTGACGATGCTCGTTACCGTGCTCGTTGCGTCGCGTTCGCGTACCCCTGACGATGAGAGGAATCTTTTTGTTTTTCGGGCGCGGAAGAGCCGTGCGGCCGCAAGCTACTCCCTCATCAAGTGTAAGCCAAGGGTTTTGTGGAGCTTTTAGATTTTGCAACCGTCCATGATACCCCGCCGGGTAACTGATGGGGACGTGAGCATCATCGTGAAACGGCACACGGAGGAAAGAAAACAAATCCATCCGTTGAGTAGCAGGCCTTGCATCATCACGGAATATCCGCTAGCTTTTCCTATAGACGCATTTTTGGCACTGTCCATCGCCCGCACGCAACAAACAGTACCGAATAAACTATGACGAGAATTGAGAATTTCGCGTGCTCCGACGGTAGTAGGTGCGTGCGTTCATGCATGGGCGGAGCTAGTGCGGCTCGTTTCGTAATAGTAGCCGCCAGCGATTATGCAGTGCACACTGGGACACTGATTACTGGTACGACGAGAGAGCGGAGAGACATCTACCTAATTAAGCACGTGCTCGGCAGGTGGCATATGCACGCACGTCTCGTTTTCAAAAAGAGGCGAGAGCGAGTGAGGGCGTGACATGCATGCATCATGCGCGACCGCGCGAGGAGGAGGTAGCTGCCGTGGCAGGGGCATCCTCTGCCTCTCCGCGATCCAC
>LAPY01000080.1:96765-107388 GCA_000970635.1 Eragrostis tef | reverse complement strand
AAGCTCCCCCGCCTCTCGTCGTCGGGGACGGATGCGCCGATGGCGCCCACCGGATCTACGTGGAGTGATCGCCACGTCGGTGCGATTTCGCTGGATACGCGGGGGGTTTGTGCAAAGTGGGGTGCTTCTTTTTGGGGTGCTTTGACTTGCGTGCGACTCCTTTTGTTCCTGATGCATGCATGCATGTGATGTTTGCTCACTGCTCCTCTGTTTCTATGTGAGCAGCTCGCAGTTCGAGCAGGGGATATACTGCGAGACTTTTCACTCGGATGAGGGCGGCTGGAGGAACTGCGAAACCTGCGGGAGGGTACGTACCTGCGTTTTGCATGCTGATTATTACTACCTTCCGATGTCCCGTCATGATTTGTGCCTGATGATTCATCGGTTGCTCTGTTTGTGTTCTGCTCGAGCAGAGGGTGCATTGCGGGTGCATCGTGTCTATCCACAAGTACCAGCTGCGTGATGCCGGTGGGGTTGATTGTGCCAAGTGTGCTCGCAATACCCGTACTGCCATGGTATGTCCTGAAAATTTTCATTGTCATTTCGTCAAAAGAGGATTTCCATTTTTGCCGGGGATTTGTTTATTGGGTGGATGAGATGTGGGGTGCTAAGTGTATGCAACACGAGGCTTCCAGCTTGCACTCATGTTTGCCTCCTGGCTACTTAATTTGGTGAGCTTTGATCGTGCTGCATCCATTGCTGGGTAGAAATATATTAAATGAGCGCATTTCAGTTATGCTATTTGGTTGGCAGCATTAATTAGGTAGTAAGATGTTACATTACTGCTGATGTCCTGTTTCTACCCTGCTTCTGTCATTTACTGAAAGTTGCTATTAAGACCTTGCTAATATTATTTACTGAAGCCCAACAGTTTAACTTGTGTCCTTATGTGAAGGATGTTTCACTTCTGTATATGAAACCCTGCTAATGCCATTTACCTAAGCTGGCAATTAGTAACTAGAAGGATGCTGATTTGTGCAGTGAAGACGCGTGCATTTATTATATTAGCTGAACTAGTTGGAGTTTGCAGTTCATTATTCTCTTTCAATATGCTTCATGTTTCGATCCATCATAGATCACAATTGGCCCTTATGCTTCTTAGGCACCACCAAGTCCGGTATGGTCGCCCTCTATGCATGTGCCTCAGAATGTGGCTGACAGAAAGGACAATCCTGTAAAGACCTGGAGGCCTCCTGCCGGCCAAATTTCAAGTCAGTGGCGACAGACTAATATGTGGAGTGTGTCCACTGTACAGTCGGACTTGCAGCAGCGTCTAGCTTTTGAATTCGACAGACCCAGTGGTAGCGAAAAATTACTTCCTGGGCGCACTTTTATTCATGCCCATGAAAGGAAGTTTGATGACATGCATGACAGGCCAACAACACCAGCCAGCATGAACCAGCTTATGAGGGAGAGAGATGCTAACGGCCAGCCCGCCACTCTTGATCCAACATACCCTTATGCCCTGTACCACAGGGAAGGGCCACATCCAAATTGTGTTAATGATCCTAGTCACCATGGAGGAGAAAATGAAAGGAGAATGGCAGTACCAGATGCTTCTACAGGTTTAGATGCTGGCTTCAAGCATGATTCACATCACCCATCCATGTTAAAGGATGATCAGCCATCTCTTTCAGTTGGGTTGCCTTCTAATTTTGCATCAGCAAATTGTCCTAAAGACCATATCAGAATTGCGCCTAACCAGCAGCAAGCACAGATGGCTTCCCCCCCTGTGCCGAAAACGTTTTATACTATGGGTGGTAAAGCGTATACGTATAATGATTTCCCGCACCAATTGTCCAATGGAAGACCCAGAATGGATGCAAAGGCGAGGTCTCAGTTACTTCCCCGCTATTGGCCTAGAATATCAGATCAAGAACTACAACACTTATCTGGAGAGTATCCTACGTGTTCTACTTATGTTTATGAGCATTTTTCCCTTTAAAAGATACTTCTGTTTATAGGTGCAAATAAGATTCTTAACTTTGTCAATGTGTTGTCTGTTTAAACACTTTTACTTCCTTTATTAAGTTACAAATAAAATATTCTAGACTTTGTCAACATGTGTGTTTGAACCCTTTGTTAAGTATTTCCTTAACTCCGGTACAGTTCACATTCTGTTGTTACTCCTTTGTTTGAAAAGATGTTGAGTGCTAGTGATGCTGGACGGATTGGTCGTTTGGTGTTGCCCAAGAAGTGTGCTGAGGTGAGTTGCTGGTTCAACTGCCCTTTCATGTATCTGCAGATTATTCATGATTACTAGTAGTTGTTTTAAAGTTGCTTGCTATGGAAAATCGCCTTCATTTTATTGCCTATTTCTGTTTGTGTCATCATTTGATCTTTATGTTGTCTTTTCTGGGTTTGTGACATTGCTATAAAAGGATTACTGATAAGCTCAGTAACTCAATTTGATTCGATGCTTAACTAAACTGTAAATTTAGTGTTATTAGAATTCTAAGCAGGTGTAAGCTTTGTACGGATTTCAGATCAAAAGTAGGTCTTTTTAAAGAAGCATATGTTAAGATTTTTTCCCTCATAGGATGCAGTCATTCCATGTACTTGATTAATTTCTATAGTTTATTTATACACTTCTCAATAACAAATGCCTTAATGGAAAAAATCATTTTGGATAGGCATACTTTCCTCCAATCTCTCAGCCTGAAGGGCTCCCCTTAAAGGTTCAGGATGTTAGTGGTAAAGAATGGATATTCCAGTTCCGATTCTGGCCTAATAATAATAGCAGGATGTATGTACTGGAAGGTGTTACACCGTGCATTCAGTCAATGCAGTTACAAGCAGGTGATACAGGTAAGAATCTTTTCTGAAACACACGAATGTTGGAGTAAGCCTACAAGAATATAATTACTTGTACTGCTACGTTTTTATAAAAGGATACCTAAATGTGAAATTTTACACAAACATTACTTGTTTAGTCCATTGGGATATACTATTATAGACTCTATAAATTTGTCCCGCTCATTTGGTTATCTTCTTTTGAACTTGGATTTTGAAGTAAGCCTAAAAAGAAGCATGGCATTAGTTTGCTATGCAGTCTATGAATTACTATACTGCTGAGTTGTTGGGTTTATAAACATTGTGTCTATGTGCACAATAGCACTTAATAGTAATATCTTCGTGACATTAATGCCTGATACTATAAATATTTCGAATTCATTCATGTGATGTCGCAAGCATTTGTAACTCGTTAATACTTTTTGTGTTCACTGTTCTACTTAAGGCATGCCACATTTCCTTAATATCACCTGGCTTGATGTTATGTTGTATTGTTAATGTGTTACTCTATGTTTTCCACCTTATTTGTTGCTTTTTCTTTTTGTAATTTTTTCCTTACAGTATTTTATTTTCTGCTGCCCTAACATGTTGTTCAATTTTTCTTCAGTAACCTTCAGCCGAATTGATCCAGAAGGAAAATTGGTCATGGGTTTCAGGAAGGCAACAAATCTTTCTTCCGAACAGGTGTGCGAATTATGGTTATACAATTTAGCTCTTATTGTAGTTACCATTTAAAAATAAAATAAAAATTTAGGATTTCTGGTGCAGTTGTTGCAATATATACAACGCTTGAATGGATTAATCAGATGCACTTCCAATTCCAGTTGTCTTCGTCTGTATCTGATGAAATAGTGGACTGCTAGTTTAACGTCCATCTCTTTTAGGAATTTGTTACATCTGAAGTGAGATAGTATTGCAATATGTATATTTCATAAATCCACCATAATGTGCTGCGAGTTAAGTCTAAAATTTGGTGGCTTGTGGCTATATCTTCCTGCATCACTAAATTTGTTTGTTGTCTCAAAACTCACGTGCAATATATTTTTCCTTGGTGCTATCCTATTTCAGTATGATATTTATTTTTCAGTATGATATTTATTTGTAAATCATTCACTACATTAGTTTGGCTAGAGTAAGTATTTAGATTGTTGAAGTGGAATGTCTTCATCCTCTGTCTCCTTTGGTAGGAGCAAACAACAAAGCCTGCCAATGGTGCCCCAGCATCTACAGAGGCAAATGGTAAAGTTTCTGCTCCAGATTCGAGTCCAAATGCTGCAGTTTCCCGTCAAAATAAAGTCAACACAGAAAACAATAGCTCTAGCCCTGTGGAACAACCCTCTGCTTCTAAAATGGACAAAGGGGGATCATCACAGAAGGAAGGGTTCCACCTTATTTGTTGCTTTTTCTTTTTGTAATTTTTTCCTTACAGTATTTTATTTTCTGCTGCCCTAACATGTTGTTCAATTTTTCTTCAGTAACCTTCAGCCGAATTGATCCAGAAGGAAAATTGGTCATGGGTTTCAGGAAGGCAACAAATCTTTCTTCCGAACAGGTGTGCGAATTATGGTTATACAATTTAGCTCTTATTGTAGTTACCATTTAAAAATAAAATAAAAATTTAGGATTTCTGGTGCAGTTGTTGCAATATATACAACGCTTGAATGGATTAATCAGATGCACTTCCAATTCCAGTTGTCTTCGTCTGTATCTGATGAAATAGTGGACTGCTAGTTTAACGTCCATCTCTTTTAGGAATTTGTTACATCTGAAGTGAGATAGTATTGCAATATGTATATTTCATAAATCCACCATAATGTGCTGCGAGTTAAGTCTAAAATTTGGTGGCTTGTGGCTATATCTTCCTGCATCACTAAATTTGTTTGTTGTCTCAAAACTCACGTGCAATATATTTTTCCTTGGTGCTATCCTATTTCAGTATGATATTTATTTTTCAGTATGATATTTATTTGTAAATCATTCACTACATTAGTTTGGCTAGAGTAAGTATTTAGATTGTTGAAGTGGAATGTCTTCATCCTCTGTCTCCTTTGGTAGGAGCAAACAACAAAGCCTGCCAATGGTGCCCCAGCATCTACAGAGGCAAATGGTAAAGTTTCTGCTCCAGATTCGAGTCCAAATGCTGCAGTTTCCCGTCAAAATAAAGTCAACACAGAAAACAATAGCTCTAGCCCTGTGGAACAACCCTCTGCTTCTAAAATGGACAAAGGGGGATCATCACAGAAGGAAGGGCCAGGAACTGGTCAATCTTCCCCAGGACCTGGCAAGAGAAAAGCAACTTCTGTTGGTCAAAAAATTAAGCGACTGCGGATGGATAATGAGGAATCAATGGAACTGAAGATAACATGGGAAGAAGCTCAAGAACTGCTTCGCCCTCCTCCTAAGGCCCCCTCCATCGTTGTTGTTGAAGGCCATGAGTTTGAGGAATATGAGGTCTGCCTCTGCTGCACCTTTTCAAGTTTCATTAGCCTATAATTGTCGGACTACATTTTATTGATGTTATACTAAAGCACCAATGAACCACAATAATATTAAGTCATCTAATTTATATGGTTTGTTTTGTATGCTTAATCGAGAAAAATAAAACACATGTTCCTGTACTGATATATTGTACTTTTCAGGAGCCTCCTATACTTGGTAGGAAGACATATCTTGTGACAGACAAATCCGGGTAATGTTTGTCGAAATAGAATTTTTTCATATATACGTTATCTCTGTGGAAATGGATGCAAAGATTGTCCTCTGTTGTTAATGTTCAGTAATGCATTTCCCTAGCAATTTTTTTCTCCCATATACTATCTTGCACTCTCTCGATTCGCTCATGTCTGAACTTGTTGAACTGTTTGTGGTTCCATCAGCATCACACATTGGCAAGTGGGGAATTTGTTCTATTTGTCTATGATTTCAAGGTGTCGCCACCTAACCGTCGAGGGGCTCAGGAATTCCGGGCGTCCCCGTTGCCTTACTAGGAAAATAGCAAAAGCGAGGGAGGGAGAAGAGAGGAAAAGCGGGATGGGAACTGGCTAGCAAGTCTAAGCAGCAGCCACAGCTACCATCCCTGTCGGCTCCGGTACCTCTGGCCGGTACAGATCTCCCTCCGATTAACTTGGTGGTGGCAGATCTAGGAGGCGGCGGCGGCAACAGTCGATCTGATAGTCCAGGGGACCGACGGGGAGGAGTGTGCAGGCCTGCCGGTGGTGGAGCATCGCCAGCAGGAGAGGGTAAGCAGCTCCAGTGTGAAAAAGAGAGCAAGAAAGGTGGCGCTGGTTGGGAAAGCATGGAGAACCTGTACAGGTCAACATGTGCACCATAGATGGATGGCTATTGGGCTGCTCATGGGCTGGGCTTTCTTTTCCTTCCAGTTTTCTCTCTTTCTTCTTTTCCTTTTTCTTTCCTGCAGTATGCACGTTTCCTTGTTTCTTAGTGAAGTATAGCGTTGCATCACCTCGTCTTACCCACGCCTACGTGTTACCTTCAGCGATTTTAAGGGTGTGAGTCGCCATGCCTCTCCTTACCTCCTTAAAAACGTAGCTGTTTGTTTCTGTGTTTCTACTTTGCATTGACATGTAATAAAACTGACGAACTGCACAATTATTTTCCCAGTGATGTGTACAGTGTCTTGTCAGTAAAATAGTCTCTTTACCACGTTCAATATTTATTAATTTATTTATTTTTAACAGGACTACTCATCAATGGGCCCAGTGTGAGGATTGTTCCAAATGGCGGAAACTGCCGGCTGATGCCCTTATGCCTTCTAAATGGACCTGCTCTGACAATAAATGGGATCCAGAAAGGTGACCTGTCAATGTGACTCATTGTTTCATCAAGAAGATTCCTTTCCATTTCATTTTCCGTCCTACTACTAGTATTAGTATAAAGATAATTACCTTCACAACCAAGAACCTCAAGGTAGAAAATCATGCCTAGGTCCTTCGAAGTCATCTACCTGAAAATAAATCTTGTTATGAAAAACAACCTGGTCGGTCATTGACATCGTTTCTACTAGGAAGTATCAAACCACATGATTCCTGAAGCCTTTATGGAGTACATGATGCAATTGTGCAAGTACTAGGGGCTGTCTGTGTTTATATAGAATACCTATAGCTTTCTTTGACAATGAATGCTGCTTTTTTAAAGATGGCGATATCGATATATGAATTTGCCAGTCTGTATATGTGGTTAAAATTTCACCCTTCTGCTTGCTCGAGAATTATAGTATCTAGCAACTATTTTGTGTTTCAGCTATATTTCCCAATGGTAGGATGTAAGATAATGTACAATTTGCTGATGTACCATACTATAATATGGTGTGCTGTTTCAGGATTCTTTCAAGTGATTATATAACAATCATAAATTTAATGCTGAAAAACATCATTGATTCATTTTTTTGGATAACTGTATGCTTTAACCTGATGTTAAAACACTTGTTATTAGGCATAAAGTTTTTATTTTGTATCTGGTATCATGATGGTTGCTCATGTATTTTAGCTCTTCATCTAATCACTGCTGCATTTTTGTCTCTAGATCTTCCTGCGAATCTGTACAAGAGTTAAGTATGGAGGAGCTTGCAGAATTGATACCTATAAAATATGGTATGATACGGTGCTTTCCAAAATGTTTAAGTGTGGTTCTTCAGAAGTTCGATTTCATTAGTGGTTATTCCCGAATAGATATGCTGAAGATCATTTCAGGAGTAAAAGTGAGCTAGATTGCATATAGCTGCGAGCCACATTCAGCTAGGGTAGACTATGGAGAAGGGCTGTGCATTACCAGTAACAAAAATTCAACAGGGCCCACTGCCGCTTGTGTCCTCAACATCCCAGCCGCTGATCTCCACTTTTGTCATTTTGCGCAGACATGGGGTTTGACACTGCTACTCTTCACCGTTAATTGGATGAGCCGTTGGCTTCATAGTAGGCAATTGACAGCATTTAAAAGAAATTAACTCTCATCCAACATTTTCCGTTCTTCATTATTTCACATAGCATGTTTATTTTGATATCTTGTTGGGCTTGTCGATTTTATATGAAAATTTGAAGACCTTGCTTTATAGTTTATGCACCTTGTTTGATGAGCTATATCTGCATTTAATGGTCTGTTAGAATTGCAGTTGCAAGTATGTTATTCATGTTCCTTCGATAATTGGAGTTCTCAGTGAATATCTGTTAACAAGAAGCTTTTACTGAATTGCAGGTCCAGGTGCAGCAAAGAAGCTCAAAGGAAAGATAGATGCAGACACCATTGATGCTTCCGATGGGTTAGATACGCTTGCAAACCTTGCTATTCTTGGTGAGGGTGAAGCTCTTCCGTCTCAGCCAACAACAAAACATCCACGTCACCGTCCTGGCTGCTCATGCATTGTATGCATCCAACCTCCAAGTGGGAAGGGCCCCAAGCACAAGCAGACATGCACCTGCAATGTCTGCATGACCGTTCGTCGCCGTTTCAGAACACTCATGCTTCGACGTGAGAAGCGCAAGGATACAGATTCACCTCGCAAGAAAGAAGCAGGCCAATCAAGTGAGACGGTTTCACGAGCTGGATCTGTCCCACCGGCAGCCGGTGCGAGTACAACTAGCTCCCCTCAAAAGGCAGACCCAAATGCTGATGGGCCTGACGACATGGCTGTAGATCATAAGATGACATCCTCTCCTGTCAAGAATCATATCGACCTGAACATTCAGCCTGACCGTGATGATGAGCAGTCACCGAAGGCTGATGCAGCTGGTGCGACAAGACTCCTTCGAGACATTCCGGCATAGGTTGGCTTGCCCGAACAGGAGCGATCATACTGCTTAGAGTGGACATACATAACTGATGGAATATATCCTTTCGAAATGTCTATACCAATGAAGAAAAAGGTGTCGTGCGGAGTGGTAGCTTAGGTGTTACCTTGCTATACCAAAGATCCAGTCTCCCTTTGCGGAGCAGACTCCAGTCTTCGTGTTGTCTTGTATACAATATATCAGGCGTAGGTGTTGTGTGGGGGGCGTTGTATACCCTGTATGTAATTTAAGACCAGCGCCCTTGAGCAGCAGGTTAGCATGAATTTATTCGTGTATTGATCCATCCAAGTGGTAACGGAGGTCCTGCGCTGTTCCATTCTGTCTCGATTCAGCAGAATGCATTGTAGGTTGCACATTTGTCCCCTACTGTGCTCTTTGGTGTAAAGATGATTGCCGTCTAGCTTTATAGTAATCTGAATAGGTTAGTTCAAGTAACTTCAAAATCAGATTGTAAATTCGGAATGAATAAAGCAACACGTTTGATGTTGATATGCTTCCGGTTTGAGCTTATTGAAACTTCAAACGTGCAGCACGGACACGAGTGCGGGATTTTCAGGAATTTTGAAGGATATCAACCCTTAGGAAATTTTCCACAGGAGTCATTTAGAACAAAGGATTGTACGTGTTAAATCCTATGAATTCCTGTGAAATGGTTCTTTTTTTATGGAGATTTGAAGATTCTTACAAGGAGGTCCAACCTCATGGAGAAAATCTTTGTGTCTCTCTCTCATCTGATTACTGTGCATAATTCAAATGGTCATTCTTGTGATTTTTCTATGTTCTCCATTCCAAAAGCTTCGAGGTGCAAGTACACTCCAACTCTGTGTTTTTTTTCCTCTCGATGTGTGTTTGAAAAGTACGTTCCAAGGAAGCTCGTAGTCATGGACGGTCACGAGTGCAGGATAGCCGGAGGCCATTTCTTGCCACGACAGTACCAGTGCAAAAACTTTCCTAAAACGCAAGTTGTACCCCCTCACGGTTGGAAATTGTTATCGCTCACACAAAGAAATTAGTTCAAAAATTAAACTAAATTTGATGTCCTACCGTCAATATTTCAGAACCGGAGGAAATATTCTTCAACAAGCCATGGTGCGTCATTAAACATCCAATTATTTCAAAATTTGTCCAAAATTAAACTAAACTTCGTGTCCTACCGTCAATATTTCAGCGGAGGAAGTATTTTTCAACCAGACATGATGCGTCATTAAACATCCAATTATTTATGATAGTCCAAATACTCCATGAGGATGGTAATTTCATGTAAAAAAGGAGCTGCTTGCTAGCTGTCTCTTGCAGCTCTTGATTGTTTCAATAGAAGATTTATGGAGAGCCATGCTCTGCAAAATTACATTTCGAAGAGATGCAGCAGAGTGAAAATTACCCCGAAAGCGGAAGATGAGCCGCTTAGATGAGATCAAGATGGCTTCTTCAGCGCAGCCACAGAATTTGTCGGCCGCCATGGTTCCGCCTTCTACTGCTCCAATCTTCGCCAGGCAGTAGGCACTCACATGGCTTACGGGCATTCAAAACATCGATATCACAACAGAGGAGCACATAATAATGAGAAAAAAGAACCAAAGAACAGCAGCTCAGTAAGGAAAGATCAGTACTCATGCCCGGAAAAGAAATTGGGGGATGTTCAGGCCATCTCTAGCCAGCAGAGCATGTCACGCTACCAAGAGCGAGTTCGTTCTATCCAGCCAGTCTTTTTCTCTCGCGCAAAAAAAAAAAACACTATCACTATCCACCTTCTTACTTGACAAAACCATATCTTACACAGACCAAAAAGACCCAAAACCAAAATCGAGAACTAACTCGAAAGGAAAAAAACGAAAGCAGAAAGCTTTCCTTCCATTCCTTCGATGCAAGTTGCAGTGCAGCCGCCCGCTTTCTCTCAGTAATGGCCGCCCCTGCTGAGCATCATCTCGTTGTAGTGCTTGAGCGACTCCTGGCGCTGCAGCCGCATCTCCATGTTGAACTTGTTGATGAACGCCTCCACCCGCCGGTTCAGCTCGTCCTGCCCCCA
>LAPY01000080.1:65129-85486 GCA_000970635.1 Eragrostis tef | reverse complement strand
TATATATATATATATATATATATATATCCCATCTACTATAGTATCTATCTACTTCTGTACGAACGCATCGCGTTGACAACGGAAGTAGCTAGCGTTTTGCATCAGCGACGACTAATCAGCTATAAATAAGCATCATAATCCTGTCGACACTGTCGCCGTCTCTTAACTCACTGGACACCCTCGCATCGCCGGCAAACCGTAGCTCGCTCGACACTTGCACAAACGGCAATGGATTAACTAGCGCGTCCCGGGCGGGGCAGCTGGACGATTGATCGATCCGCAACGACCAACAGAAAGCATTTGCGCGTCTGAAAAGAAACTTCGATGCCTGCCTCCTATTGATAGTCACTTAGTCAGAAGTCAAGTCAGTCGTCGTGCAGGGCGCACTCTATAGCTGCAGGTTTGTGATCCGAAACAATTCAAGATGCCGCGAGAAACCTTTTGTCACCATGAGACAGCCAGTACAAATGTACTACTCCACACTGAAATCTGGTATTTTGTGCCGACTACAAATTAAAGTGCGTGTAGACAGTAGTAGCCCAAAGTGGCAACGTGTCTCGCAGGGGCACACCGATAAGTGCGGCGCAAAATACCGTGTCATTGCTCATGTACTGATTGCTATTTGGACTATCCTGTAGTAGTGCTTGTCGGCCGGTACGTGTACAGGAAACAAGCGCGGTCACGCCAACGCGCAAGGTTTCGTTAGTGCGCTGCTGTACACGTCTCGCCGCTACATGTTGCCGTTAGCGAGCTTACCCCTGCATATTCGCCCACGTCCGCGAAAAGGATTGACGTGGACAGCAGAGATGTTGATCCCCGCTGTGATGAAGATTTACAGTTAGCAGAGCGTGCTGTACCTATCCTGGGCAGTATGAGGAGTACATACGGGAAACAGAGGAATAGCCGGTCGAGAGCACCATGCGGCATTTGGATATGGAGGCAACGTGGAACAGAAAAGGGTTCCGAGACGTGTTATTACTACATTGCATGGATAAGCTATGCAAAGAGACAAAGATAAGATAAACAACGGCATGGCGCCAGGGGCTTCCATGCAACTGACGCCATTGTATAGGACGTCCGAGTCGTGACGATAAGGTGGTTAAGTCCATTCATACCTATCCACATGCTGGTTTGTACTATAAAGCGTTGACGATGTATTGAGCTCGATTGATTAATAGCCTGAACGCTTTGCATCAGCAAATCCAGTCTAAAGCGCGCAGGTTTATCCAAATCTAACATGGATATTCTTAACCTTATCGACACTAGCCAGAACTGTCTCCCAACTCCCAGGTCTCCTGGCTACCTGCCCCATCGCCGGCGAGCCAAACCCTGCTCGACACTTGCACAACCGGCCGGCCATGAACTAGTCGATCGCGACCTGAGGCCATTGGACAAATCCAACGACCAACTACTAACACAAAGCTTTTGCGCGTCGCCACGACTCGACTCGTCCGGGCCGGGGCACTTGTCAGTGTTCAAGTCGGTCGGCAGAGTACACCTGCAGTACAGTCGTTCAGTCCTCTCTGCCCCCTGCACACTTGGATCATAATGGCAGTGAAATGTTGTCATGTCGGTTGTAAGTTTGTACACCGACCATGTGTACGTATAGTGGTCAAAAGCGTATGGACAGTAACCTCCTCCTGTGCACATAATCCGTTTTCTTGCTCGTGTACTCGGTGTATCCCATAGGATTGCTCTCTAGAGTATGTACAGGAACAAACAACCGTCATATCGACATCTCGGCGAAAAGGATTGAAGCGGCCATGGGAGACCAGATAACAAGATAAGTACAACACAGGAACTCAATTTTGTGTACCAAGACAATCAGCATCATCAGGATATAGTTGATCAAAATACCCTTAATAATAACTTTCGCTATCTTATCATGTGAACACTCATCGGAAAACATTATCGAGCCTATGTTTGAAATACATGAAGAAGATTTCAGAAGAAGTTGACAGGTTCAGAAACTATTGCACATTTGCACGTACGTACCAGATAATCTTCAGTGTCCGCCAAAAAAATAATTTAAAAAAGCAAACTGTGCATCGTGTGGTGGAAACATGGGCCTACTATTACCGTGTATTGAGCTCGATTGATTAATAGCCCGAACGCTTTGCATCAGCAAATCCAGTCTAAAGCGCGCAGGTTTATCCAAATCTAACATGGATATTCTTAACCTTATCGACACTAGCCAGAACTGTCTCCCAACTCCCAGGTCTCCTGGCTACCTGCCCCATCGCCGGCGAGCCAAACCCTGCTCGACACTTGCACAACCGGCCGGCCATGAACTAGTCGATCGCGACCTGAGGCCATTGGACAAATCCAACGACCAACTACTAACACAAAGCTTTTGCGCGTCGCCACGACTCGACTCGTCCGGGCCGGGGCACTTGTCAGTGTTCAAGTCGGTCGGCAGAGTACACCTGCAGTACAGTCGTTCAGTCCTCTCTGCCCCCTGCACACTTGGATCATAATGGTACTGAAATGCGATCGTGTCGGTTGTAAGTTTGTACACCGACCATGTGTACGTATAGTGGTCAAAAGCGTATGGACAGTAACCTCCTCCTGTGCACATAATCCGTTTTCTTGCTCGTGTACTCGGTGTATCCCATAGGATTGCTCTCTAGAGTATGTACAGGAACAAACAACCGTCATATCGACATCTCGGCGAAAAGGATTGAAGCGGCCATGGGAGACCAGATAACAAGATAAGTACAACACAGGAACTCAATTTTGTGTACCAAGACAATCAGCATCATCAGGATATAGTTGATCAAAATACCCTTAATAATAACTTTCGCTATCTTATCATGTGAACACTCATCGGAAAACATTATCGAGCCTATGTTTGAAATACATGAAGAAGATTTCAGAAGAAGTTGACAGGTTCAGAAACTATTGCACATTTGCACGTACGTACCAGATAATCTTCAGTGTCCGCCAAAAAAATAATTTAAAAAAGCAAACTGTGCATCGTGTGGTGGAAACATGGGCCTACTATTACCGAGCCAGCCCAATCTCGGGAAAAGATTGTGACTGCGAGGCCGAATTCACCACCTCTTTCTCCCGTGGGCCACACGGACCGCCTCACCCCAACGATGCGCAGGGCGGTCCATTTTATCGAGTGCAGTTTAGGCCCGGCCCGGCTCTTGACCGTCAAGCTCGCCTTTTTCCTTTTTGTTTGAGAAGAGAGTGCTGACACCATCGTCGTCCTCTTCGTCTCCGGCGGCCGCGCCCGCTCCCGCGACGTCGAACCAGTCTCCCCGAGGGGACCTGCCTTGTTCGTCGTTGTTTTAGCTCTCCTCCACCCGCTATGCCCTCTACTGCCTACTGGTACTGGATTGGCGCTAGCTGGAGATCTGTCGAGGCTTGGAAGAACTGATTTCTTTCATCGGTAAGGATCCCTAACTTGGTCGGATGCATTTCTCCGAGAGCGGATTTTGTTCTGGGAGACATGTAACTTTTCCAGCGAACGATCAAATCATTTTTCTGTTTCTTTATCCATGACGGATTACTGATAGAATCAAGCATCCATTTTGTTTTTGATGGTTCAATTCGATTAGGTTCTTCTCCTACTTCTTCTTGGGCGCTCAAGATCGGTCTCAAACTTGGACTTGGGTACAAGGTGAGGGTGCAGTTCATTTCCCCCCAAAAATTGGGGGGTTCAAGTGAACCTCCATGCCGTCAGGCTCAGAGAATGATCCCCAATTCACTCCGGGTTCTGTGGCGGCTCCTTCATTGGTTCAGACATTCCGGCCTGCTCATGCCACGGGTGGCGCTGCCGCAGACCCGAGGCTATCACAGCAGTCCTGGCCCGGCCATGTGGCCCTCCTCCGTCCATGCGAGCCTTGGCCTCCCCATGCGCCCGTGCCACTGATGCTGAATTCTGGAAATCCTCCGCAAAATGGGGTATGATTTCTCCATACAGTTTATCTAGCTCTTCTATTGAGAGAAGAATTGTGCCTTGTTACCGGCTGTTATAATGCCATTCTTGATGGGCAGGATGCTGGGGCAGATGTGGCTGCGGCTGATGTTAACCCCGCAATCGATAGCTGTGATGAGAACATGTTGCCTAAGATAAATATGCTATTTGATGGGGAGAATGATGCATACGAGTTCTACAATGCGTATGCGGAGAAAGTGGGCTTCTTTGTCCGAAGGTCAACGCTCTGGACAACATCAAAAAACATAATCACTAGGAGGACTTTTGTCTGCTCAAGAGAGGGTTTTCGGGAGAAGAAGAAGGGCGCCAAGGAAGCAAAGTGCCCACGTCCTGAAACAAGAATCGGGTGCCCTGCAAGCATGACCATCAGGCTTACCGCTAATGGCAAGTACCGTTTGACTGAGTTTATACCCAATCACAACCATCAGTTGGCAACAGTATCTACCATTAATATGCTGAAGGCAAAGAAAATCAGACGCAAAGCACGGGCTGTAAGAGAACATCTTGTGGATGATACCGTGAGAACGCCAGAATTCGAGAATGAAGATGAGGCTTATGAATTTTACAGCATGTATGCAGGGAAAATTGGATTCAGCGTGCGCAAGGCAAGCATGACAGTAAATGCTGAGAATGTTATAACCAGAAGAATGTTTGTTTGTTCGAAAGAAGGGTTCCGTGAGAAGAAAAGAGGGGCAAAAAGAGTGCAGAAGCCTCGTCCAGAGACCCGCACTGGTTGTCCTGCATGTATGGTCATAAGGCTTGCAGCTAACGGCAAGTATCACGTCACAGAGTTTGTTACATTCCACAATCACCAGCTTGGGGCCGCAGCGGCTTCTGATCTTGTGATAGCATCACAAAGTGCAGAAAATGATCAGGATGATGGAGTTGATCTGGTAGATGGATCACCAGATGATTCTATTCACATGCAAAATCGTATCAATGAAAAAGCCACTGGATACACTCCAGAAGGTAGAAGCTGCAAAAGATCCAAGTTTATGAAGACTCCGCACCGCGGTGATATTGGCGCTGCTCTAGAGTACCTGCAAAATATGCAACATAATAATCCTTCGTTCTTCTATGCAGTAAAATCTGATGAGGATGGGAACTTTACAAATTTTTTCTGGGCAGATTCAAAGTCTCTCATTGATTTTTCCCACTTTGGTGATGTAGTATGTCTTGATTCAGGGTATGCATTGCAAGGGTATGGCAGGCCACTTGCTTTGTTTACAGGTTTGAATCATCATAAACAAACAGTAATCTTTGGTGCTGCATTGCTTTATGATGAAAGCACTGAAGCTTTCAGATGGTTATTAGACACTTTCAAAATGGCAATGAATCAAACCCATCCGAAAACATTGCTGACTGATAGATCCACTGAAATTAGTGAAGTTGTTACAGCCATATGGCCTGCTACGGCCCATCGTTATTGTGTTTGGCAAATTTACCAAAGTGCTCTTCAAAACCTTAGTCAAGCCTTCCATGGTTCAAGAACTTTAGAATGCGACTTCAAGAGATGCCTATTTGATTATGAGGATGAAGATGAGTTTTTAACTGAGTGGAAAGAAATGTTGGAAAAGTATGACCTAGAAGATAATCAATGGCTAGCAGATCTGTTCTCAATAAAGGAAAAATGGGCGTTGCCATATGGTCGTGAGGCGATTTACGCTGATATGAAAAGCACACAGCAGAAGGAAAGCTTGACAACTGAGCTGAAAAAACATCTGTCCTTAGATCATGACCTTTTGCACTTCTTTGAGCAGTTTGAAAGACTACTATGTGACCGGAGATCTGCAGAGCTGGAAGCTGATGTGAATGCTAATCAGGGCACAAAGAAGCCACCTCCTATGCGAATATTAAGGCAAGCTGCCAATGTATATACGCCTGCTGCTTTTAAAATGTTCGAGAGAGAATTTGAGTTGTACATGGACTGCTTGCTATACAGCTGTGGTGAGGTTGGCACAATTTCTGAGTATAGGGTATGCGTCGAAGACAATCGAAAAGGTCACATTGTTAAATTCGATTCAATCAATGCCATGGTGAACTGTAGCTGTAAGACATTTGAGTTTATGGGCATCCCGTGTCGCCATATGCTGAAGGTTCTTGACACAAGGAATATCAAGGACCTTCCTACTCAGTACATCTTGAAAAGGTGGAGGAAGGATGCTAAATCAGGATCTAGAAATGGTGGTTATGCTTTCTCGTTTGATGGGGACCCTGAGTCTGCTCAGGCAAAATGTTACACTTCATTGTGTCGCACATTCAGTATAGCAGCAGCTCGGGCTGCAACCTGTATGGAATCATTTGCTTATATGGAAAACCAGTCAAGCATACTGATGGATCAAATAGAGCAAGTTATTCAAACCAGGCCCCCGGACATATCTGCTTTTATGAGCGCTAGCTGTGATCAAACTGAAAATTCAGTGGACAATATTGTCACAGGGGGCTTACACAGTCATGCTAACTTTATCAATGGCTCGGCTGATGGTATGTGTTTAATTATTGGTTATTTTTTCCGTTTTAGTTTTTTTTGGGTTGCTGTGTATTAAGTGTGCTACTTGCGCTGCAGGTTCTCTAACTTTTCCGTTCACATTGGGTGCTGGTGCATTGGATTTCCGTTGATTGGTAATCTGAGAAACCACTAGCGACTGCTGACTACTCGCTCGCTACTAAAGCATTTAGGCAGACCTGATATTGTTTGTTTCTGCTGTAGCGACTTGCTCGAAGAAAGTTATAGCACTCTTTTTCCTTCCCCATCATCACTTGTGTATAGTAGCTGGGTATCTTGAGGTAGAAAGCAGCCAGCGGCATCGGTGGTGACCTGGTTAGAGAAACTGGCGGTTGCCGGCTTCTTCCTCTCTGTTTCTTTTCTTTTTTTTTTTTTGGATGGCAGTGCTTGGCTGCTTGCACAGCTTGTTCCCGTAATGGCAGGCCCTCTGCATTGTCACTTCTCAGTGTGGTCGATTACTGATCAAGTAGGAGTGGCATATTTTTTGCTTGATTGCGTTTCGTCACTTATTGATGTTTCTCGCTTCTTGGCCAGTTGGCCTATAGTCGTATAGTAACTACTTTTTACGTATGCATTTTTATTTCTATATATGTTTTGTAAGTAGAGGGACTATATCTGTTTCAAAATTTTATATTTCCGTTGCAAGGCACAGATATCAACCTTTTAACCAAAAAAAAAAGACAAATACAACATACAACTAAGAACAGCTTATACAGGATGGTTTTTTTTTCGATGAACTATACAGGATGGTTTTGCCATCAGAAAGCTACCTACAGGTGCTTGTACACATGCTCACTCTCTTAGTTGAGACAGTTCTACGTTTCTTGATGAATGCTACGGCTCTATGTTGTTTGTTGATGAATAAGTACAGTTATTTAGAACTTTGGAACTCCATGGCGTCGGGCCGGCCAAGGCATGGTTAGACATCGAACGAACGTTGAGGAGAGTCTGAAGCAACCTGCGTAGATACACACCAATCGAGCTCGCAGCTGCTCCTCCAGCGGATGTCCTCGTAGGTCAGCATCTTCCCCAGCTGCTCTTCTTCCTCTTGTCCACGCCGGCTTCCGTAATTCGTATGTAAGTGCCCCTGACTGGCTGACTTTCTTACTTTTTTTCCTCTGCTATATGTGCTGTGTGCACGTCCAGATTGGGCTCGTGACTGTGCACCTTGCAGGTAGCAACTAGCGCTTATTTTTCTGCGCCTGCAGCTGCCAGCCCCGGATGCGCGCGTAGACGCTGAGAGAGGGTGGAATGGCACAAAAACGTGGCTTCAGATGCAGCTGCGGCTGCAGAAAAATAACTGCGAGCATTGTAGCTGCTGTAGAAACACAGTAACGGCTGCAGAAGAAATAACTGAAACACTGTAGCTGCTGCAAAACAGTTGCTGCAAAGAAGGTAAGCGAACAGGCCCAACACGTACGGACCTTGCTATTTGCCACACGTTCGCTAAAAATACACGACGCTGAGTTTTATGATGGCAAGTGAAACCGTGATGCAGGAAGAAACAATGTAGTAGAACGGAAGAGGGAAACGGGAGGAGGGAAGGGTTTACATCCATTGAGGTCTGCAGACGGCAGGTGTACTGTGAATTCAGTGGCAATTAGATTGGAGAGCTGCGGTGCCATGTTGTCCATACTGGGCTTTGCACGTGTTGTTCACGCCGCAAACATTCCTGAATATGTTCACAACATCGACACGATCAATGTCATTCATTCAGGAGATACGACACCTGAGGTTGGTCCATACTGAGGACAGGGAATGATGGTGGAACCTTTGGCAAATTCCTTTCAGCAAAGGCATTCAAGAGATCTCCCACACGGCATCTGCCAGGCACCCACTCTTTGAGGTTGCACAGAACTAAAACATGTAACGTGCAATTTATTAAAAAAATAGGGCAACGTAAAAGACAATGATAATGAGAACAATGCGCAACATATTAACATGGGAAAGTCATGTCAGTTCGTAAAGTGCTCGAAGATACATATGAACAAATTTCAGAAAATAAGTGAGGTTCCGTGCCTTAAGAGCCCAATTCAGAATCGCAACAATACAAACAGATGTGGAATCAATAAAATCCAATTGTTTTACAATACAAAATAATTGGTGTTTCGTATTGCAGCTAAGTCATAACGAAGAAAATGAAAATGCTGCATTGTACTTTTATAACTGACAAAGCATCCTCAGGTGGTTCGCATCAGCATCACTGACAAGAACTCTTCAGTTATCAAAACAATCTTGAGCTATTTAGTGCCATATTCCCAATTATTTGTCTGGGACAGCTACAAAGTCATGTAACTATGTATCCACCAGAAGAAAAGCTGCCTCAATTTAAAATGTATACAAGCCCCTTGTTCTCCCTAAATTGATCTGCCGTGTCCAGCATCACACAGTGGCCTATTGTTTGATTTCCAAGTATGCCATATCCCGTCATCGTTTGGAGAAAAATCCTTGAGTTAACGACGAAAAATCGTAATCTTTTCCTGATTGAGATGGGAGGGTAGAAGCGGCAGAGGCTGTTGTGCCCCTGTTAACATCCGCGGTTGTGGCCCCATTTGCGGGGACAGCTGGACTAATGTTGTACATTCTGCAATCAACACGAAATATTACAAACACAACCTATTATTCACTAGGCTCAAAGCAAAACACCTTTTATTTTTTACAAATACAGTGAGGTGCGGTACGAGATTCAACTACTAAATCTGCAACTAAGCAAGCCAGGTAGTACATCTTACCCAGGTGTCCCAAAATTGAAGTTCCCAGGAGGCAATTCCTGATTGTTATTACCAACCTGCAAAGCAGTAAAGAAAAAAAGTTGAATACAAACTGATATAAAAATACTGTGCATAAAAAAGGATATGTAAGTATTTACCTTAGCTGCACCATTCTGCACTACTGTTGGAAGTGACCCGGCGTTTTGGTAACCAAGATTAGTCCAGTTTTGGAAAGGTAAGGTTCCTTGAGGAGCATTAGAACCGTTGGCATTTAGCAGATTGGCATTTCCTGGAGGTATTTGGGGTGCATTTCCAGCTTTGAGAGCAGCCATTAAAAGAGCTTGCTGCTGGGCCATAAATGCAAGTTGCTGCTGATGGACAGCAAATGGTGATACCATATTGGACTGCAAGAAAGTTCTTTTTTAGAAGACCATAACTGTACTCTTTCTTTTGAAGATAGAACCATTTGTCACAAATGTCGGTCATGAAAGGAGGGCTCACCTTCTCAAATAAACTCATGATATCATTCTTAACATTTCCTTTGGAAACAGCTGGAGCTGATGATGATGACACAGCTGGTGAATCTTTAAATAGGTCTTCTAATCCTGCTGCTGCCGACTGAGGTTTACTTTCAACTGGCTTGGCAGCATCCTTTTTCTCCGAGCTAGGGACTGGTGCTGCAGCTGAACAATTTGAATATACCATGAGCACGAGTAAAATAACGTGGCACAGAACTCTGTGAGAAAAATGTATTACCATCGTAGTGCAACAGAAATAGAAATAGATATGATACGGTAACATAGAAACAAAACAATTAGTCAGTGGAAACATGAGTCCCAAGAGCTTACATTGGAAGCCATCCCACGCGTTATCATCGTTCGCAGATGACTCTGATTCTTTCTCGGTTATTTCATCCATTGACAACATGTTAAAGAGATCAGTAGCATAATCAACTTTAGGAGGCGGCGCAATCGATGGCTTCTCAACTCTAGGAGCTGTTGCATCAACTTTAGCAGGCGATTTCTCTGGCTGGGGAGGAGAAACAACCTTAGGAACTGGTGGTTCCACTTTTGGCTGAGGTGATGCCTGTTTTCCATGGAGTCACCGGATAGAAAGTCAAGGTTACTAACTAAATAGAAACATAGTAAAATAATAGAAGTAAATCTGTAAATGTAAATCATCTTAGCCTCTCAAACTACCTGACGATGAATTCAAATGAACAATGTGTAGACTCCTAAAAATGCAGAACAGTCACTGCTTCTAACTAGGATGAACCTACTGATATTTTGGTTTATTGATATATCGCCAACACCAAGAATTTCTTCTGGTTTCAGAATAGAGGCTACTGTGTGCAGCGAAGATCAATAACTAGGACGAAAATACTGATTACCATCAAGGTCGTTTGTCAAGATCAAGCATTAGATTAAAAAAAATGCGTACATGACTTTGCATGCAATCTTCAAAAACTAACAACATATTATCCATACCTACTTGCAACACATTCATTCGCCTGCTATTAGCCTAGTATATGTCCCCACTTTCAATTTAGTCTGTCCATATCTACAACATGTGCATTAACTGTAGAGTAATGCATATAGTGTATATCTTACGCCCTACATCCCCATCAATATTAATCAACATGTGATTATACTCTGCTTAAGTTGCAAAACAGGTCAATGTTTAGTGGATTTTATCTAAGAGATTCTTATCAAAATCATGAATAGCGAATTGGGTGTTGCTTGCGAAAAGCTTGTAGGAAAGAAGGAAACCTGGGTGTGCATCCTAGAAGCTACTGGAGCAATTTTGCTTGTGGCAGCTGGTGAAGCACGGTGTTGCTCAAATGAAGATCTTTGACCATGTCCACTTCGGGTAGCACTAGCCTGAGACTCTGAGCTCTTCTCATCTCGAGCAACAGAGGGCGGTCGCGATGTTCCATTCCTTGGTATCCATCTCTTGTCCTCGTATCTGCATTTCAGACGTAATGTTAGACAAATATGTTATCTAAAAAGCAAGTGGATGAATCAGATCACACTAGATTTACAGGTACTTCATGAGAGCTAAAGAATCATACTTTGCACGTATGAAGTTTTCTATCCCAACTCTATCATAGTTAGGTGGCAGCTCCGCTTCCCAATAGCTATTTGCCTTTTCGTTACCCATTGCTGCAAGATAGATATAATAATCATGAGAAAATGGACATCAAAATGATATTCAACAGAAGAAAATATTTTCAAAAAAAAAATTCAGACAGAGTAATTCATACATTGAATAAATGCAACTTGCTCTGGCAGCCATGTATCCAGGGTAGCAGATCTCACCTGCGACAGGAATTTCATGCATGATTAAAATTATGAATGCTGCAGATTAAATGATCATCAGCAATATATAATTTACAAGAAAGAGAATGTGTTAGGAAATTAAATATAAGAATAAAGAGGTAAGAAACAACTGTGTTTTGTTCCTCCTTGCTAACACGTACAGATAAATTGATCTCAACAATGAATAAGCATACTTAAAATACAATAAAATCACGATTGAAGCATTTGCATCTAGCAAAGACATAAGTGCACGACATGAAGTCAAAGTTATTCCATCATGAGGATAACTAAACTGACATACTGTAGTTGGGTAGTGCCATAGTACTACAATAGTGTGTGACATCATGCCGACCGATTGTACTATGTAAAATTATAAAACATTCGACATTGGAAAAAAGAACAGCCAATTAATTGTCCTCAAAATATGTTCTCAAGCTAGACATCAACATTGTGGCTTCAGATCCACTTCCATCAATGTTGTGGCATCAAGTTCATTGCAATAGATCACATATGAAGGTAAAAGGTCTGCTGGTAGCACTGATCTGAGTTGCAAAGTAAACAGCGAAGCTCATGCTTATTCTCAAACCTTAGATATGTGAACCCCAAGACTTCTATGGATTCCAGAACATGTCATGCATATAAAGATACCCAGATTCACACTTGCCCATCGAGGACCCCTGCGATATAATAAAAATGTTAGTGTTGTCCAGGGCAGGAGTTGTATACAGAGTGTCTATCCGGTCACTATACGAGCACAGACATTGATACGAACTTAAGTAACATGGAGGATTAGTCGTCTGTAGGCTTATTAGAAAAATGAAATTTATAATTGGCCTGCTTCAATTGCATTGCTTTTCCACAGAAAAGTAGCTTCACATTGATGGACGCCGCTCTCAGTAACATTGTAATCATATGTTCATGCTTCCTTGACAGGACATTTTCTATAATATACAAGGGTAGATGTGTCTAAGACTTTTCATGAATCAACTAATTACCTATTAAATCTGCCATGCCCTCAAGCGATACTAATGCAGCAAAAGTAATGATAGCAATATAGCATTACAAATATGAAACTAGTTGCACAGGACCACTCACTTTGATTTACAGTCTGCACACTCTCTATTCTCAGGCAGCCGGAGAAGACCTTCCAATATCTGAAAATCATGGAGAAGCAATGGGCAACGGATTACAAATGGCTAGAGCAGCAGTAAACAATCATAAAAGAAAGGATACTAACACAACAGAAATGCTACATAATGTCGCTAGTGGCTCATCCAAAATGGCAGACGCTTGCAGCAGCAACTGATACAACTAGCGATTACTTGTACTCTGGACTTCGACAAACAAAAGATAAAATTGTTTTTCCTTCTTATAATCCGTAATAGTCTGAGTCAGCTTCTGATTAGAAATTAGGAATCAAATTCGCAGAAGAGTTAATTCCATAGGTCAAACAAACTCCCCAAATCCATGCAAACAGTCAAGACCCTTAAACTAATAGCAACATCCGTTTCTTGGTTCCCACATGAAACTTAGCTAATAAAAACGGGGCTGGAGCTCGGATCTGCGCTCTAATCAACAAATCACAAGAATTGCAAAGCAGTAATGCAGATCAGCGGAACGGGCATCGCCGCAGATCCCAAATCCCCACTAATTACAAGAACAATTAGCGGCGCATCCTAACAGAATCCCCCCTCGTTCCAACACGAATCACAGCGGAAACGTGCAGTCCCGATCTACGAAAGCTCGGCAGAGGAAAGCGGCAGGGAGGCCAGCCCAACCTTCTTGTGCTTGGCGTTGAGCTCCTTGGAGACGGACGCCTTCTCGTTCATGGCTGCAGAGCCACTGAATCCTCCAAACCCGAACGCGAGCTGCCCCCGAATCCGAGGCCGGTCGAAAGATTAGACCAGGATTCGGGGTTGGGGTTGGAATTTCGGGCTCCTCCTCCCGTCCTCTCTCTTTCTCCCCTCCCTGTTTTTGCTTTGCCGCGTCGGAAGGGTCGAGGAGAGAGAAAGGGAGAGGAGAGAGAGAGAGGATTGCAATAGAGGAGAGGGATCTGTGCTGGCGTCTCTTCGCGGCTTGAACTTCTCGCTTGCTTCCTTCCCCCGTCCCTCTCTCTCCTCTGTCTCCGTGGATTTTATTTATTTGTGTGGTTTGACAATGATGTGATGCCATAGCTAGCCTAATACCACGTTTAAGCCCGGATATTTTACCCCACCGGCCAGAGTTATACTCCTGCACTGATTGGAACACGTGCCCCCAAATTATATCAACCAAGGTCTTTTGAAAAAAAATTATATCAACCAACCAATGACATCTCTATGGCTCCATAACCATCTTGGACAGCCTTGTTTGTAAATATTATAATGACTTGTAGTGAATGTGCAAACCTCATATTTCACAAATTCGTCATTCTTGCGTTAAGAGCGCTAGTCCTTTTCACCTATAAAATATAAATTTTGTCATCATATTTAAACAATGCTCATCGACAAATATATTTGAATAAAGAGTATCTTTGGTTAAATACCTCTGAGTATAGGGGCACCAGCTCTAAGATGAGGCAGACAACTTAACAACTATCGAATCATGATCTGATGTCTTAATTCTGATAACAAAAGTCACTTGACTCAAAATGCCTATATATGACATATGTGTACTTTCAATGGTGATTTTACATATTAATCACAGTTATTTTACTAGTTCAACAATCAATTCATTGATTTAACTTGCGAATTTGACTGAAACTAGAGGGGACACATGCCTTTATAAAAATCACTTCTGATTTAAATAACAAGATCCCTTCAAACTGACAAAGAGAGAGTAGCAACCAGACATCAGATTGATCCAGTCAGACTTAATCAAAAAATTACATCAATGTGGAATTTAATTCGTAGAAAATGATCTTGTTCTATATCCTAGTGTATGGTCATTTTTGCAAATCCAAAAACCAATGGAAAGTGAACATGAGCTAAAGTAAATTTTAAAGAGGATATTTTTTCAGTGTAGCTCCACCATGGACTGTGATAATGTCATCTCAGTCAACCATTACACATTCCATTTTGCCCTTCATTTTCCTACTCACTACTATGTGGTATGTCGACATAGAAAAGAAAACGTGGTTCTGATAGGTGTCACATGCTCACCTGTGTTTAGTCCAAAAAAGTAACCTCATGCATGCTCGAATGCATACCTCGATGCACACATGTTAACTGAACCCTTTACGCGATGGCACATAGGACAGTCAAAAAATTCGAACGCATGAATTGGTTAATTAGTTGGATCTTTGGCATGTTTGCTTTCGCGTGATTGGTGACGGGTGATGTGTAGCAGTAGGCCCTCCACCATTTGTTGTCCTTCTGGTTTTGGTTTTGTTAGATGTTGATAATTTTTTTTAAGAAAATGCTGAGAAATGTTTGAGTTCCATTCTTGTTTTATACTCGTTTTGTGGGGGAAAAATCAGTGAAGCAGGCATACTATTTCTTAATACGGTGACAATTACATTGTTGCTCTACATATTTTTTTTTACTACAATGAACTTTGCGCTGGTCTGTTTGGGTCATATACTAAAACATTTTTCACTAGTTTGGAGTAAGATATACTCCAAGAACATATTTCGCCCTTAAGTTTGTGCCACAAGTCAAAGTGGCCATGATGGCAACTCCCTGTACACTTTCTTTTTGTACTGCACGAAATTACGCAACTCCACGTGTTGCGGCAGGGGAAGCAGAGGTTTCATAAATTCTTCTGTGCATAAAACAGGATAGGGATTTCTTGGCGCTCTTCGTTTTCTTTAGCACTAAATTTTAAAAGGCTTTAAACAAAAAAAATCTAGTACTAAATAAAGTCTAATGACAAAACCTTTTTAGAGATAGCTACATCTTTACGAGACGAATCTAATGAGTCTAATTAATCTATGTTTTGCTACAGTCATGCTACAGTAATGCTACAGTAACCATCGTCTAACCACGGCTTATTTATCTTTATTAGATTCGTCTCGCAAATTAGACCACGGGTTCTACAGTTAGTTTTGTAATTAAATTTTATTTAATACTCTTAAATGATAAAATTTTTTTAGACCTCTTTAAATTTTAGAACCTGAAACGAACACAGAGTACGCTGAAAATTGGGCCGCTTTATCATTGAACGGGCCTTCGTTAGTTGCTCGGGACTGGCCGGGCCGGAGGAAGACGCTTTCTAATGAAATACGCTCCTCTCTGCCAAAGGCGGGTTTCAACGTCGCAAGCAGCTTCGCTCCGCTCCCTGCAGCGGCGCGGCGGAGCCCGGCGAGGGAGGAATGGATCGGAGAAGGGAGATGGAGGCGCAGGGAACCTACCGCCGAGCAGGAGAAACAGGCGGTGGCGGAGGCACTTCTTCCATCGCCAATCATGTCGGAATCCAAAACCAGGTACCTGGCAACCACACCCCTGTCCTCCCCTCCGAAATTCTTAGTTCCGCTGATGTTGATCCCTGCGCTTGCTCGCCGGAACCTCGGTAAGTCCGCCCACTACAAGATCCAGCGCGGAGATGTCGCTCAGACTTGGAAGACTGGCGTTGTTCGGGCTGGAACCAACGCGTGATGTGGTGTTTTTCTATTGCAGGTCTTAAATTGGCTGCAAGATTTCTCCGACAGGGTGGAGGAGAGGGCTAAAGGAGCCGCTGCAGATGTCAACGGGTTGCTGGACGATGTCGCGGCCCTGGAGCTGGACATGAAGACGGCGATGGTCTGCTTCGACAACCTGACCCGGCAAAGGTTCACTGAACATGCAAGTAGAGGTTCCAATCTTTGCATTGTCCTTATTTTTTATTCCTCTGGCCGGTACAGTTACGGTTGCTTTGTGATCGCTTAGTTTCATTTGGACACGGGATGATGAATGAATTATTACTTTATTAGTTACATGTTAACTTAACATGATCGTTAATCTCATGCCTTCAGAGTTTATTCGATCTTGTGTGTCGTCAGAGTTCATATTCTGCTTACTGATTATTTTCAAAGAGCATAAGTCTTAGTTTCGGTCATTATGGTTGTCGATCCCTATTTCTCTAGAGTAAATTCTGGGGATTCGTATATTAATTTCTTTAATGAAGAAAACAGATGTATCCACTTCTTATCAAGTTGTTGAAGAACCACCGTTTCTCAGAGCTGACATTAATCCTCAAATGCAGAAAGTTTCAGATGAGGGTAACACCAACTTGAAAACGAGAGACAGTAGGCAAAGTTCAATGCAATCACAAGTGCGGGCTCAGGATTATGAGCGTGATATCTTACCAAGATACAAGGAAGCATTGCATATCGGACTTGCGTCCTGTAAAGATCACTTTAGAAAAAAAGGCCGATCAACCACTTCTGTTTTCAGGGTAAGTTTTGCCTCCGTGGTCCATGAATTTTGGGAAGTCCTCTAGCTAGAGAGACCGGGTTCAATTAATACTGGTAGTATCGATAAACATTGTTTGCTCTCTGATTTGTGAAATTTTCATAAATTTGTAGGTTTAAAGCAAAAGACTGTCATTTTTGTTCCCAAATTTGTTCATGTCGATCAGGATCTGAATCCATTTAGTTTCCAATTAAAGTATGGAAAGATTTTTATTCCCTCTTAAACCTTTGTTCATTTCCCCCTAAATTTGGTCAATTTGTGGTTTGATAGCCAAATTTCAGAACAGAGTGTCACACAATTTTGGGTACTAGCCAAACAGACCCTTCATTGCCCTGATCTTGACATGAAAAAATGAACGAAGTATTTTGAACTGCATTGGCACCAATTAGTAAAAGTTATATCTGGTTCACACCTATTTCTGGCTACTATCCTTTGGTGATGTGCCCTTGAGAATGTTTAATAATGCCATGGTTTGAAGCTGTATACTTTTTTCCCCCTAAATTACTTCTGATAAAGTGAACAGTTCATTGAGCTTTTATAAGTGCCCTTGTGCTTCGTTGTCGTTTTAACATCAAGCTTGACTCTTGAAGGCTATGTCCACATATGGTCCTCTTCCGCATATTATTGGTTCTGAGGAGTATAATCATGACAATAGCTGTGGCTTGGCAGGTAATAGCGATTTTTTTGGTTGTCCTTCAACAAAAGAATCCCCATGCTTTACAAGAATAAATTGATTAGGAAATATTCTGCCTTTTGAACTAGATGATGCACAACCTTTAATTAGGAATTGTTCCCTTTTTTCAATTAGATGATGCACAACCTTTAACTGATGACTTCAGTTGGTTGCGGGAGTCTCAAGGCGAGTCTTTGGACTCAGTAGCTGGTGATTTGTTTGAATCCCAAACGCTTGAGCTGCAGCAAGGTTCTGGAAAGGTTGTTATTCGTTTACCTATCTAGAGATGGAATTTTGATATTCAAGCATTAATTCTTATGTTTTTGCAATCTAGGGAGAGACAGATTCCCTTGTATTTGCCACACGAGAATTCAGAGCAATGTTGGAAGCTGCACTTGTTAATCCTTACAAGTTCTGTATGTTACTCTTCTTTCTTTAGCTTCTATCTATGTGAGCAGCTTTTACAGGTTCTAAATATGGTGTTACTTCATATGCCATTTGGCTCTTTTAAGTGGTTTTTCCTCTTGCGTCCTTATTTTTACATAGTCGTCCACATAATAATGCTGTGCGGATGTATTATTTCTTTTCACTGTTTTCGCATGTGCTCCTTGCAGACGATGATCTGAGTACTACAACACAGAATGCTTCTACGGACAATGCAAGAACTAGTGAAGTACATCATAACACAGTTAGTACTTTTTTATTGCCATGTTCCTGTTTTTGTGTTGCTGTCTTCTGCATCTTTTGTATTTCTCTATGTGGCGGAACAGGATTTTTTATGATAAAGAAATCCAAGGCAAACCTCTTGTCGGAACATATTTATGCCTTCACTACTACTTTACTGGTTCTTTCCTCATAGTTTTCTTTATCCTTAATTTGATCCAACATCTTGAATTGAAAATTTTAGTAGCCCAATTTCATCTTTTTGTTGTGCTATTTCGTACATATTTATGTCTTCATTCTGATGGCTTCGACTTCTGTATTTTGAGTCGTAGTCTAAAGTCTTAGCAAGTAATTCAAATGATATAATGAATCAATAACGTGGAAGTATTCCCAACAAATGACTAAATGATACAAAAACCTAACAGGAATTCCAGCATTTCCATCAACTCATTCACCAAGTAGTCTCAAGTACATCCGGATCCGGCGCACAAAGTACATTGAACAAAGCTCACCCAATTAGGTCAGTGTATCAAGGATAATTTAGTTCTATACACAATACTTAGGCCCAGCAGCTGACACATACACCGGTAGGGCCACTGTTACATCACGGAGGAAGGTAACATGCGCGGATTCAACACTGACAGAGCTCTGCTTTTTTAGATACACAAAACTAAAAGCTGATCTACCTTTGCCGTATAAAAAGAGGCCTCAAGTACAATGTTCCAGTGATATGAATGGAAGCAATTCTTGTCCTTGTTTCGAGTTTGGATAATTTTATTTAATCTGCTGATAAAGCTACCTTCTAATGGCTTCAGGAGCCAGAGTCGTTGTATAGCACTGGGGAAGCAGCAGGTGAAGGATCAACACACGCTGATAATGTTGAAGAGACAGGACTCCTAGCAAGCTTGCAAGACCCAAGTTCCAATGTTCATGACATATATTCTGCATTGGTTAGAGAGGGTCTGTTTGACACTGGTGATGAGATCCTGTCAATGGAACCTGTGGAGCCTGCTGACACTTCTGTCTCAGGATCAGCTAATGCTGCAGTTGCTGATTCAGCTGAAAACACCTTATCAACGAATGAAACTATTCCTTATAAGGAGAAAATCTTGGTTGAAGAGGATGATGCGGTATCGTCGCCAGAGCAGAAAGATGGCATCTCTGGATCTTCCCAGGATTAGCAATGTTTAGATTAATAAATTATGTTAGGCTGTTTCTTTTCATTTTCTGGTCAAATTCTTTACCAAAAATTGAATCAAGAGAAATTGTTCTTGGCAGTGATGATTTGACTAGTGTTGAACGGTTACACCATTGCTGCTACAATTAGAAAAATTTTACAGACTCTTCTATACGCAGTTCAGTATTACTACAAAAAAGCACGTCGTCCCAATCAAGACTGAAATCATTTGCTCGCTGAGCACTGTTCAATTGCACACGAATCGCGCTGTAGTTTATCTGTAATACATTCGTGAAGTAACTGAATCTTCTCAAGAACAGCAGAGGATGTACTGTCCTATGGCACACGAATCGCGCTGTAGTTACATCGGTGTGCCAACCTCTATAACCGCAGAGGATGTACTGTTCTCTCTGGTAACAGAGGAGGATTTGCTGCTAGGTTTTCTTCCACCCAACAAAGGTCTGCGACTCTAGTCTAGCGCCACCTTTGGTCACCACTCATGATCGAGCTTTGGCACATGCTTCACAGTTCACATAGAGGATCTGACTTCGATCAGTTACCTTGTGCGAAGAAATTCGTGAGAAAAATGGTCGATACGTAATGTTACGGAACTCGACAGTTGAGAACCAAGCAAAACACATGTTGGCTGCGAGCCGCAACAGTACACCGAGAAAAGCGATGATACGGAAGAGGCCAGCCTTCCTCCTCTGTTGCTTTTATGGCTTCTACTACTAGTCGTTTCTTCCACGAGACTGTCCACATTTTGCAGCGGCGCCGGCGTCTTGTCGTCGTCAGGCGATGCTATTGCCACACGCCGCCCAACGGTTTCAGTCCAAGGAAAGCGCTCCCTCTGCTGTTGACCAACGTGCCTTACCTGAACTCCCAGCGCGCCAACAACCGTCGTCGATCGTTTCACTCCCCCTTCATGTCGACGGAAACGAACGCGTCAGAACCCGGCGCCCGCACGATCGGCGGCACCCACCGTTGCCCCACC
>LAPY01000080.1:7848-29327 GCA_000970635.1 Eragrostis tef | reverse complement strand
TGCATATTAGTTTGCGAAGTGTTAACAATTTGCGAACTGTTCTTGTCAGGCAAACGAGATCCTGTCATCGTTCGATGTCAGTCTGAGGCAGTACGCGACCAATCACCTGTCAAAGGTAACAGAAGCTTCAGAATTCATTGTCACTCTACATAGTAGTAATGTTCTTGCAAATACAGATTAACTTGTGACGATCTCAAGGCTTAATCAAATTCTTGTGCTGCATCTGTGACAGTATGGAGTTAACCTGGTGCAAGGAATAGTGAAGGAGGTGACGCCGACAGAGATCACCCTGACCAACGGCACCCGCGTCCCGTACGGCCTGCTGGTCTGGTCCACCGGCGTCGGGCCGTCGGAGTTCGTCAAGTCCCTGGGCCTTCCCAAGTCCCCCGGCGGCAGAATCGGCGTGGACGAGTGGCTCCGCGTGCCCTCCGCCCCCGACGTGTACGCGCTGGGCGACTGCGCGGGGTTCCTCGAGTCCACGGGGAAGCCGGTGCTCCCGGCGCTGGCGCAGGTGGCGGAGCGGGAGGGCAGGTACCTGGCGCGGCTGCTCGGGAAGGTGGCGAAGCAGAACGGCGGCAAGGCGCACTGCGCCGGCAACGCTGAGCTGGGCGAGCCGTTCGTGTACAAGCACATGGGCAGCATGGCGTCCGTCGGGCGGTACAAGGCGCTCGTCGACCTCAGGGAGAACAAGGTACTGATTGATCTCTTCTGATTTAAATCTTGGCTTGTGCAAATGCAGTATGAGATTTGTGCTGTGATCGTTAATCTTTTTTTCATGTGATTTGGGTTTGCAGGATGCGAGGGGGCTGTCAATGGCCGGCTTCACCAGCTGGTTGATGTGGCGGTCGGCGTACCTGACGCGGGTGGTGAGCTGGAGGAACAGGTTCTACGTGGCCGTGAACTGGGCGACGACACTTGTGTTTGGTAGGGATAACACCAGGATAGGTTGATGCGGTCTTCTGAATCGTCGACTGGGTAGTAGTAGTAGAGACTGGCTGTCATTTTTGGTCCAATGTTTGAGTTCGTTTATGTGCGGAAATTGTATCGAGTTCTACGGTTCACAAGTACGTACTAATACATCAACTCTCCAAACTATCAAATAGTTTCCACGAGAGAACAAGTATGAATACTTTTAATGCTGCAGTGACCCTGCTAGATTGTTTGTTTGCTCGTAAAATGTTTGTGGACCAAACATGTAAATGGCTAAAGATAACTGTGCACCGTAGAAATGAAAGATAATGAAGGCTCCACTCCGCTTCCGGCTCACAGAAAGAAATTGAGGAGCCTAAAACTGATATAAGTACCACGTCAACTGGTTGTGATGTTAAACTATGAAGATGGTGCACATGTTCCCTCCACATTGTCGCTAACAGAACGAACTCTGCCACACATTCTCTAGACTGAAAAGAACCACTTCAACAGGTATGGACTGTCAACGACAGCTGTGCACAATCAATGAAAGGAATCGACAAACACAGTATGAACTGCACATTATCTATACTGATAAAGAACCAATGACAAGTTACACCATATCACTTGTAATGTCACAACAACCTACTGACAGTTTGGGGTTACAGTCAGCAACCAAGAAACATATACTTTCTTTATGGCACAACCTATCCATGGCCAGTATGCTTTGGAGTATCATCAGAAATCTCCGGCGCTTAAAATGCTGCTCTAAAGGCACCCCTAGTTGCATCACGCTTCATCTCTGCAGCCTTTCCGCTTCCTCGGAAGTACATGTACACTTGCTGCATGAATAAAACCCAAAAGGATTCAGCTGACACCCACAAAGTTGGTTCTGCAAAATCAAAGTGCTGCTCACAGAGAAACTCACCTGGATAACCCAGATGCTGAGCAATGACTCGAGACAGAACAATCCAAATCCAACAAAGTAGAAGATCTGCAGAATAATTATATGGATTGCTCAGCATGTATTTTGCGTCAGGGATAGGATCTTAGAAGTTTTAAAGCTGCATATCTCAGGTAAAATCTAATTAACAAACAGAAGGGTGCTGCTGCACTTACCCCAACCAAAGCATTATTGCTGATAAGATCAATTGCTGGCAAAATTCCTCTGCAAGAATTCAAGAAAGAAGTTAGTTTGTGCCACGGATCCTTGTATGCATTGATCACAATATCTTGAGATCTCATTATCCAAATCAGTAAAGCTTCCTGTGATTTATGTTGGTCCAATTCTGGGGTAATGGGATTAACTGGAAATGAGCAGTAGAGCTTTTGTTCTATAACGCTCAATAGCCAACTAACCTGTACCTTAAAATCAATTATGTCACAAGAACATCAAAAGTGCACAGATATACATGTTTCGCTGATGCATCATAGCAAAAGGTCCCTGGTTTCCAGTATTCATAGTTCTCAAACCGGAAAAAGGACAAGTAACAAACTTACGCCAAGGATTTTCCCTCAAAGACAACAGGAGGAGCCACAGCAGAAAATACCACAAAAAGAATGTGGAGCTGTGAGTGCAAAAAGTTCAAGCATTATATTAATGATATAAATTTCAGATTACTGAATTGTGCCATATAATGAAGTAACTGACTCACAATACCTACCAAGTAAAGCAAGAAGAACAATCCAAACTTCAATGCGCTATCAGTCCTACAAAAACAAGTTTCCAGGCACCGTTAGCTATCTATACACACCCCAAAAAAATCATATAGCAGAGATACACAAAACAATACAATGAAATTACCTCATGGCATTATACAGAGGGCGATACCATAAAACATATGCACCAGGAACACCAGAGATGAAGTAGATAATTGCCAGCAACCAAATCTTCACACCTGAAATTGATGAGTCGTTCGAAAAGATGTAATGAATAGATAACTTAACAGAAGCACAGGCAGTACCAAACATGTTGAATATACCTTCCCCCTTGATCCAAGCTGAAGTAACTGCTATGACGTTCCAGAAGAGGCAGCAAACCAACCCTATTCAATGCCAAACAAAACTTCCTTGGTCACAACAATGTGTATGCATGATAATATTTAGTGTTATTTAGCTCATTGCATAACTTGAAAAAAAAAATTACAATAATAAATACAAGCATAGCCCCTTCAAAAGAAGCATACCAAGAAACGAAGCAAATGCAACATATTGCATTCTTTGAAGGTGGCTCGGTATCTCATTGGCAATATCATGATGGATAAGTGGCAGAAAAGGAGGCCAGTTTTTCTCCTCAATAACAATACCAGCTGTCAAACCAAACAGGGAAGCATAAGTTTAAAGATTTTCCAAAAGAAGAGTAAACTTAGGCTAAAAACATGGATCATAATAATCTTCACGTTTGTTTTACATAAAGCTTTAATAGGGTATCTGATGCTCAGTAGCCATATTTGTTTTACATAACTAGAATATGGTGTCATGAGTCATGACCAAACTGTTTCACTTTTGAGACAACGGTTACAGACATTGATTCCGTCAACGGTTACAGAGACTGGTTTCGCTAATAAAAATAGAAGTAGAATATTCAGAAAACGACAAATCTACAACTTTGGTGCAACAACTATCCAGACACTATGCTAATACACAAAAGGAGCTGAGGTTCAGTAGTTTTAGATGTTATACAAAATTCTGTCTATGTGCCCAACTGCCCATAGATTCTTGAAACAGAAAAGAAATAATGGAGGGTACATTTCTACAGAGCCATTGCTAAACGAAAAGCAATAAACATTTACCTCGTGCTGCAGCCTCCTCTCTCCTTTTAAGTTCCTAGTCAAGTATAAGACAGGTAACGACATAATAGTTAGAAAGTAGAAAACTCTCCAAGGGTCCTATCAACTACATTAAAGTACAAGAATACATTTTTCAGCTCGAAACATTAGTTTAGAGAGAAGTTAAAACATCTTAATTACTTCTGACTTAAGCCTGGTTCCCGAGAATTTTTGCTTCGAAAGAACAATTAAACCAACCATCTCAAGCCTAAAAACAAAAATCTATTCTTGCAACAATACAGAAAGAGCGACACAAATGCATGTATGTTCAACGTACTTTCTCCCTCTTGATCAGCTCCGCTTCCCTTGCTTGCAGCTCCTTCTCCCTTTTCTTCAAATCCTGAAGCATCCACATTCCACAAAGACACATTAAGGCGAAGCAACACCAACCACACACTTTCATCAATGCGGAGCATCTCGTCTCCATGGACCTACTACAGTGCCACCTTGCATCAGAGAAGAACAAGCTGGACATTCGTACACACCTTTGACGAGTCAAGAGGGATATCAACGGTGGCGCTGAAATCCGCGGGCTCAGGGGGAAGCGGTGAGAGTCGTGAGTTCGACGCGGGAGGCACATTCCTGGGGTTCTACATTACAAAAGAAATCAAATGGGGCTGATCAGCATCGCAAATTTAACTCCCACCTTCTGCGACAAAAAACATGGCTCACGAGTACAAAAGACCTCACCGGCATGTAGAATGCGCCGCCGCCATAGTTGGACTGCCCGCCAGCCTTGCCGCGCCCTTGATCCTACAGGAAAACCGACACAAAAAGACTTCAGCTCGGAGCCCATACAAGAGGGACTTCAGGCACCAGTGCATCATCTAAGACAGCGGCAAATTTTCCAGCAGCGTCGGTGGCATCAGGATTGCGATAAAAGAAAACAGCAGAATAAACAAGCAGATGGGTTTATCCATCTCCGGGACGAGGTCAGATCCGCGCCCCGTCCAGATCCACACAACCCCGGGCACCTCTCCATTTTACCCAAAACGAAACTAGATCTGCCCCCGGCAATGGCGGGATCGTGGAGAATGAGACGGGCATGGACTAGAGGGGACGGGGAGGGTTCGCGCGTACCGAGAAGGGGTTCACGTCCTCCTCCTCGAACGGGTTGCTGTCGTAGCGCCCCGCCATGTGCGCCTTCCTTCGGCGGCAATGGCGACGGAGATTGGAGTGGCGAGGGGAGACGACGAGTCCTGCCAAACAGAGAGCACCGACTAGATGTGGTGGCGACTCCTCTCCTTTCTTTGCCGTCTTGCGAAGCAGTTCGCGGCCGGTAAACGCGGTGCGCACACGCGGGACGACCTGCGCAGCCAGTAACCGCTCGTGGGCCAAACTTCTGTTCTCCTCTTGTTTTTCTCCATATCTGGTGGGCCCGATTGTCTGTTTCGAGGGAAAAAATAGGTTCACACAGTTTAAAAACTAGCGGCACTCCAAGAGAGAGAGAGAGAAAGACGGTTTAACCTGTAAATGAGGCTTCTTCGGCATTGCCAGGGCCACCATGGTTCTCAAAACAAACGAAAACCAAGTTTACCTGTCCGGCTCGGTATAAGCAACCGATCAGTTTTGACCAAAAAAAATTGAAATTAAAAACAAATGAAATTTTGAAAACCAAGGACACCGCTCAGCCTATCATTTTTGAAAATTTAAAATTACAAAAACCACTCAAAGCGAACAGTAAACCCTATAAACCAAACGTTTTACCAGTGAAACTGCTTGGCTTACCGTTTTTGAATCGTTCAAATTTGAAAATTTCCAATTGTCCGGCTTTATCAAGTTGAATGCTTTACATATAATAAATTAGTTCCTTCCTCTTCCAGTGTATGTTACTTCCTTGCCATCACTGCAGGAATTGAAAGGGAGAAATACACATAAGATTTCCAAGAGGTTGGACCTCATGTTTATTTTCTTCCAAAAATTCTGTGAAGGGCATTCCATAGAAATTTCAAAGATTTGGTAGGATTCAATCCTGTGCTCCAAAAGCTCCCATAGGAAAATTTCCTTTTGTGAAAAAATTCAATCCTTCAAAATTCCTACATTCCAAAGCGGCCTAAAGCTGCTGCCAACCTCTCTTGTCCCGTTGCACCTAAATTGGTCTATATTCATACTCACGGGCTAGCCCACATTCATCTAACGAGCTTACAGAAAAGGGTTCAAAACACTGATTATCTGATTGCCATGTTGTCACCTTGCATTGTAAACAAGCGATGGACAAAAACAAATAAGATTAGTACCAAATAATAGCAGGATATCTGATGCTCTCCTCTCTGTCTCTATTCTCAACAAGTGAGTCTAAAACGATTTAAACAATCAATAACGTGAAGTATTTCCAACAAATGACTGAATGATACAAAAACCAAACAACAATTCCAGCACTTCCATAACTCATTCGCCGATGCGCAATATCTCAACTACATCTGGTTTAGAAAAGAACAGTAAATCGAACAAACCTCACCCAATTGGGTTAATGTAAGTAAAATTTAGTTCTATACACCAGTACTGTTCAGGAACCATATTTAGGTGTATCAGCGGGCAATACACCCGTAGGGCCACTATTACATCACGACGAAGGTAACATGCGCGGATGCAGTTCTGCAAAATAACAGATTCAACACTAAACAGCTCTGCTTTATTAGATACAAAAAACTAGAAGCTAAATCTACCATTGACATATAATAATTGGCCTCGAGTACAATGTCCTCAACAATGTGTACAGATCATCAATGCTATTCTACTGTGTATAGAAGGAGATTCCCAACAGTTGGGTACAGACAGATAACACATAAAAGTACATTTGGTCACCACGAAATGGCGCATCTGGCAGCCTTTCCATGATTTGTGTACTCGCACCATCCAAAAATTGTAGCTTGTGGATTTTACCGCTTCTCACCAACCAAGATCATAGCCCACTAAAAAGTAGCTGTTGCACCGGAAATGCGCCTACCAAACTTCCTTCCAGTGCTCCATGTTTGCACAAAAATCCCAATGATGAATATATTCCAACAAGAAAAGATATATGCAACAGAAGAAACTACTATCAGGAATCAGGGCATAAGTGGAGTGAGTTGTTTGCTGAAAAGATCGCCAAGGGCTCCACGAACATCCATCTGCATCATAACCACAAGTTAAAACTCTTGCACTGTTATATCTATTATTATTTGAAACCTTGAAATAGGACCCATAGACCTAAGAACAAGCATATGTACCTGATCACAGCAAATAAGTTTTGTAATAAGTGGATAGAAATCTTTAAGGTGTCTTTTGAATATCTGAGCGTCCATGATGCACATTCCTTTCAAAACCTGAAATGCAAATAAATTTAAAAATTGTATGGCAGGGTGCGCCCCCGCGGGACGCCCTGCCCAGCCAGTAACCGCTCGTGGGCCAAACTTCTGTTCTCTTCTGGTTTTTCTCCATTTCTGGTGGGCCCGATTGTCTGTTTCGAGGGAAAAAATAGGTTCACACAGTTTAAAAACTAGCGGCACTCCAAGAGAGAGAGAGAGAAAGACGGTTTAACCTGTAAATGAGGCTTCTTCGGCATTGCCAGGGCCACCATGGTTCTCAAAACAAACGAAAACCAAGTTTACCTGTCCGGCTCGGTATAAGCAACCGATCAGTTTTGACCAAAAAAAATTGAAATTAAAAACAAATGAAATTTTGAAAACCAAGGACACCGCTCAGCCTATCATTTTTGAAAATTTAAAATTACAAAAACCACTCAAAGCGAACAGTAAACCCTATAAACCAAACGTTTTACCAGTGAAACTGCTTGGCTTACCGTTTTTGAATCGTTCAAATTTGAAAATTTCCAATTGTCCGGCTTTATCAAGTTGAATGCTTTACATATAATAAATTAGTTCCTTCCTCTTCCAGTGTATGTTACTTCCTTGCCATCACTGCAGGAATTGAAAGGGAGAAATACACATAAGATTTCCAAGAGGTTGGACCTCATGTTTATTTTCTTCCAAAAATTCTGTGAAGGGCATTCCATAGAAATTTCAAAGATTTGGTAGGATTCAATCCTGTGCTCCAAAAGCTCCCATAGGAAAATTTCCTTTTGTGAAAAAATTCAATCCTTCAAAATTCCTACATTCCAAAGCGGCCTAAAGCTGCTGCCAACCTCTCTTGTCCCGTTGCACCTAAATTGGTCTATATTCATACTCACGGGCTAGCCCACATTCATCTAACGAGCTTACAGAAAAGGGTTCAAAACACTGATTATCTGATTGCCATGTTGTCACCTTGCATTGTAAACAAGCGATGGACAAAAACAAATAAGATTAGTACCAAATAATAGCAGGATATCTGATGCTCTCCTCTCTGTCTCTATTCTCAACAAGTGAGTCTAAAACGATTTAAACAATCAATAACGTGAAGTATTTCCAACAAATGACTGAATGATACAAAAACCAAACAACAATTCCAGCACTTCCATAACTCATTCGCCGATGCGCAATATCTCAACTACATCTGGTTTAGAAAAGAACAGTAAATCGAACAAACCTCACCCAATTGGGTTAATGTAAGTAAAATTTAGTTCTATACACCAGTACTGTTCAGGAACCATATTTAGGTGTATCAGCGGGCAATACACCCGTAGGGCCACTATTACATCACGACGAAGGTAACATGCGCGGATGCAGTTCTGCAAAATAACAGATTCAACACTAAACAGCTCTGCTTTATTAGATACAAAAAACTAGAAGCTAAATCTACCATTGACATATAATAATTGGCCTCGAGTACAATGTCCTCAACAATGTGTACAGATCATCAATGCTATTCTACTGTGTATAGAAGGAGATTCCCAACAGTTGGGTACAGACAGATAACACATAAAAGTACATTTGGTCACCACGAAATGGCGCATCTGGCAGCCTTTCCATGATTTGTGTACTCGCACCATCCAAAAATTGTAGCTTGTGGATTTTACCGCTTCTCACCAACCAAGATCATAGCCCACTAAAAAGTAGCTGTTGCACCGGAAATGCGCCTACCAAACTTCCTTCCAGTGCTCCATGTTTGCACAAAAATCCCAATGATGAATATATTCCAACAAGAAAAGATATATGCAACAGAAGAAATTACTATCAGGAATCAGGGCATAAGTGGAGTGAGTTGTTTGCTGAAAAGATCGCCAAGGGCTCCACGAACATCCATCTGCATCATAACCACAAGTTAAAACTCTTGCACTGTTATATCTATTATTATTTGAAACCTTGAAATAGGACCCATAGACCTAAGAACAAGCATATGTACCTGATCACAGCAAATAAGTTTTGTAATAAGTGGATAGAAATCTTTAAGGTGTCTTTTGAATATCTGGGCATCCATGATGCACATTCCTTTCAAAACCTGAAATGCAAATAAATTTAAAAATTGTATGGCATATACACAAAAAACCAAAAATATAAATGAGAAGCTTCATGAATATAGCTTTCATTCATATACCATGACAATAACAGGGGCCCTTAGGTCCAGTACGCGATGTATGTCTGCACTTGCGGCTTCCCCAGAGCTAGGCTGGAGATCAGACGCCTCTTTCAAAATCTGCCCACAGAAAGAAACGAGCTTCCCTTCTGCTAGATTTTTCAGCTTTTCCTGTTCACCAGATTCTACACCATTTGCTTCCTCAGTCGACTTGTTTGCATCATGCTCCACTGTTGATTTATGTAGGATCTCTAAATAGATAGTAGTTCCAGCTAGTTCTTGTCGAAGAAGATTTAGTGGGGGCCTATATGATACAAAGTTCAAAAGATTATTATAATTATTATTATTATTATTGGCCTTCCTGAGAAGCAAAAATGTATGTAGGCTTCAAGTTTCACCTTTCTGGAGGTATATGGTGCATCCTTGTTCGAAGATTTGAAGGTGAGTTATAGGACGAAGCAAATTCTAGGAGTGAGAGCAAGATATCCATAATTGCTATCTGTTGTGTGGCTTTTAGCTTGCTCCAATACTTCTTCTGCAACGTTCATCAATACTTAATCAGTATATTGCCCAAGCAGCATTGGCTCATAGGCTAGGTTATTCACATACACTATCCAGCATACAAAGTGGAAACTGATTACCTGTATGCTGTCAATGGCCCCAAGCAGCAGTAACTGAGTGATGCATTTGCTCCTAACAGATTCCATCATAGGGCTCTCTTCTTCAGCTTTATCGGCCCCGTCATCATCAGGTGCCTAGAAATAAGCAGACACATAGCCAAAGATGGAGAAAATGCCAGTTAGGAGAGGACTTAGGCTACACATTATCATGGTATCAGTGGCAATATAATCTAGTTCCAAGGTCACAGATACTTTTTTGGATGCCAGGTGAGGTGTATAGAGGGTTACAGCAGGTTAAATTACGGTCATATGTGCTGAAAAGCATTAACAATGCCCTAAACTCCATGCTATCATAACAAAGAAGTGGCATACTACAGCTGTATACACAGAACTTGTTCACAGAGCCAAAGAACTTTCCATATTATTTACATGAATTCGTTTCAATTTCCCATGTTCACACACCAAACTGACCCAGATGTCCACACATCTTTTGTGAAACAGATCAAAACAAAATCAAAAAAACACCAAATACCTCTGTTTTTATTTTATGACGTTTAACACAGGTTAACACTGATTTTAATGCAAATCTCTTGTCCTAAACATCATATAAATAAAATGGCGGTAGTAGAAGTTTTGTGTGGTTACATGTTTATTGACGCCCAGATAATGCATGCTACATGCAATCTACTAATAACAGATCAAATAATATAATGAATGAAAGATGCATATACCTTCACAGGCGAGGGAGGAGCAACATCATCCGTTCGACTTTTTGATTTGGATGTAAGACTTCTAACTAAAAGGTTATCCATCATATTGCCCATAAATCTTTGTCCGAAGGTTTGACCACGTGGCGAAACTGCAGGTTGCGTTCTCCCTGATGGTGATGGCAAACCTAGATGAATATACACAAATTATGTCAATGATACCTTGTTCCAGATGTATGGAGTTTGGTGCCAAAAAGCTAAGACTGTACTAATCTGTACAGAGTGTAGTGAAAAGTGAATAACAAATAAGATCAGCATACCTTCAGAATTATCCTGGGTAGCCTGTGTACTTGTCTCTGGGTGACCATCCTGTTCGCTGTTATTACTGGAAGCTACTCCCTCTGCCTCTCGTGTTGGTGACTTCTGAAATCCTAGTGAATTGAGTAGTTCAAGGGGCTGAGTTGTGTATGATGCATCCCTGAAATGAGATAGAAATATCAATAAGTAAAATCAACAATGAAGGATAACTTTAATTCAAGCAAAATTTGAGAGGTACCTGATACTCTTCAGTAGCGTTTCCCAGTCACCATCACTGAACTGGTGACCACCGACCTCTATTAGATGAACTAAAGCACCAAGAGCAATTGAAACAACAGTTTGATCTGTTTTCTTGGCACACTCAAGCAGCAAGCCTAGAAGAGGTGGTAGCATAAATGATACCTCCTGTAAAGATCAAAATGAGATGATGACCAACCAAACTAATTTTCAATAGAATTCTTATTCTATATGCAGCTTGATTGAAATACATGATATTTCCGAAACATGACAAATCAAGAGCTGTCACCAATCTGATGTTTTGAAATATGCGAAGGGTGTCCCTGAAGCAGCTAATCAGAAAGAAAGAACATCATATGTTACCTTATAGAAAGTATTGAAAAGATTGCAGATTAACTGCAGAGAATGAATGCTAGTATCACGAAGCCAATCCTCTCCGGAAGAAAGCCCCTCTCTTCCAGCATGTCTTACATGATCAAATATTGGAAAGAGTACACGATGGAAAATACTCTCCCAGAAAGGTGAGGAAAATTTGTGCCCTCTCTCATTCAGCAAGTCAAATAACACCTCAAGTGCACAATGTCTGACTTCTGGTCTGGAGTCCAAAGTCAAATCAGACAAACCAGCCAACATAGGAAACCAGTAATGCTCAGTCACATCAAAACTGGCCTCTGAAACAGCATCAACCGGTTTAACAGCACCACCAGGAATGAACCCCTGTAGAACATAGAAACAAATGAGGCAAACAAGAATGCCTTTCAATTTCCATGAATGAGATAACAGAACTATAGATAAACACAAATGGATGCACATAATGAAAGTAAAGGCTAATGATAATTCCGACCTCTGCCAAACGATCTTCGCATATACGTAGTAGAGCAATAGCTTTCAAACTGATTCGAGGAGTGCATTTGTTATTGGCGAAACCAATAAGACAGTTGACGCAATCCATGAAGCAATCACCAATGACTTGATCAAAGTGTTCCAAGATAACTGCCAAACACATACATTTAATTCAAAAATGTATGCGATAAGAACTCAACATATTTAAGATAAAAAGTTGCGAAAGGCAATTTTTCGTGCCAGCTGCATAAATTTCAAGTTACCTTGTTCTACATTTTCAAAAGCACTTTCGACGATTGATTCATCCTCATCATCAGCCGCTGCAGTGAATATCATGAATACACAACGCCAACCTGACTTGATGCTACCAACTTTTGACTTGATCAACTACACATTCATACAGTAAAACTTTTACTTAGATAAAAACTATAGCATCATTTGATAAAAACGCCCAGATCATTAGGTCTCACCAAGCATAAAAAATGCATGCATAAAGGCATACCTGAACTATGCAATCAACAATTAAACCACGGATTTTTTTGTTGTTGCTATTCCTCATTAAAATGACGAGAACATCATATGTTACCTTATAGAAAGTATTGAAAAGATTGCAGATTAACTGTAGAGAATGAATGCTAGTATCACGAAGCCAATCCTCTCCGGAAGAAAGCCCGTCTCTTCCAGCATGTCTTACATGATCAAATATTGGGAAGAGTACACGATGGAAAATACTCTCCCAAAAAGGTGAGGAAAATTTGTGCCCTCTCTCATTCAGCAAGTCAAATAACACCTCAAGTGCACAATGTCTGACTTCTGGTCTGGAGTCCAAAGTCAAATCAGACAAACCAGCCAACATAGGAAACCAGTAATGCTCAGTCACATCAAAACTGGCCTCTGAAACAGCATCAACCGGTTTAACAGCACCACCAGGAATGAACCCCTGTAGAACATAGAAACAAATGAGGCAAACAAGAATGCATTTCAATTTCCATGAATGAGATAACAGAACTATAAATAAACACAAATCGATGCACATAATGCAAGTAAAGGCTAATGATAATTCCGACCTCTGCCAAACGATCTTCGCATATACGTAGTAGAGCAATAGCTTTCAAACTGATTCGAGGAGTGCATTTGTTATTGGCGAAACCAATAAGACAGTTGACGCAATCCATAAAGCAATCCCCAATGACTTGATCAAAGTGTTCCAAGATAACTGCCAAACACATCCATTTAATTCAAAATGTATGCAATAAGAACTCAACATGTTTAAGATAAAAGCTGCGAAAGGCAATTTTTTGTGCCAGCTGCATAAATTTCAAGTTACCTTGTTCTACATTTTCAAAAGCACTTTCAACGATTGATTCATCCTCATCATCAGCCGCTGCAGTGAATATCATGAATACACAACGCCAACCTGACTTGATGCTACCAACTTTTGACTTGATCAACTACACATTCATACAGTAAAACTTTTACTTAGATAAAAACTATAGCATCATTTGATAAAAACGCCCAGATCATTAGGTCTCACCAAGCATAAAAAATGCATGCATAAAGGCATACCTGAACTATGCAATCAACAATTAAACCACGGATTTTTTTGTTGTTGCTATTCCTCATTAAAATGACGAAAGGCTTTAGTATGTCATTTTGAAATGTGAAGTTGTTCAACTCTGCACGTTCCAAGTACTTCATACCAAGCTGTCTCAGCGAGTCAATGGCATACATAGCAACTTCCTCCTCATGATGGCTTCCAGCAGCAATAAAATGTTGAGCCAACACAGACCATATTCTGGCCCACACCTGCAGTTACATGTATAAACGATAAGTTATTAACTGCTACAAAAGTTTATGCTTAGACATACTTTATTATCTCTTCAATCTGATAAACCAAAAAAGAACAGTGACATATAAATGACGGAGAGTTGCTAAAAGAACCGTTAAGTAGCAAAGTGCAAGTCATGAGAACCAGAGCATACCAGACGTATACGAGCCATGTTATAGTAGCTTATCTCAACAAGCTTTTGCAAGCTAAACACACGCGCCGGAGTTTGTTTCAGTTCTTCAGCAGACACACCACAAAGGGCAGTGAAGAATTCAACAATGGAATCACTTGGAAGTTTTACAGTATTTACAAATATTTGTTCAGAAGGCTTCCCAGCCAACTCTTTCAGAGACTGAACGACAGCATCCCTCGATATTTGATTTGATCCCAGCATAACAGTCGCAGAAATTGAAGGACTTGAAGTGATATATTCAAGCCTTGATACACATTCCAAAACAGCATTCCAAGTATCTTGCAAAGCATCCATATCAGTGTCTGCTAAAGCAAGAAGAGTCCGCAGTGCCTCGACATTTTTACTACGCATTTCCTTAGGAGCATGCAAAAACGTAAACCTGCAAACGATTCAAAAGGAAAAGGATATCATCACATTCATGTAACTGAATGAAATGAAATACAATTGTGTTACATGGTGAAGTTATAAAGATTTAGTCTACCTCACTAAGCTTCCATGCATGACACAATCCTGGGCTTGCTGTCACCCTCCTCCATGGTCACAGAAAATGTAGCAAGTAAAGGCCATCCAACAGCTTCAAGCATTGGTCGAACAAGCTCGACCTGCTGAGCAACATGAAAAACACCTTTTTTCTGTCCCTGGCTCTTGAAAAGTGCCTGAGTCTGTTTGATGATCTTCTCACTTTCTGCTTTTGTATCACTTGCAGACTTCAGTCTTGGAAGAGCTAAATTCAGAATATTGACAAGACGGCCTCTTTCTTCTGTTTCAGGTCTTGATTTAGCTGTTTTTGATGCATTATGGAAATCATCTTTCATCTTTATCTCATCCTTGACAATGGAATCATAAATTTCCTCCAATAGCTCCTTTGGGGGACATTCCTCCTCATCACCCGCAGTGTTCATACGAACGAAATCTGATTTTGACATCTTAGGCCAAACCATTGGATTGTGTGCATCGGTATTCAACATTATGACAGCATAAGCAAGAACATAGGCAGTGTCTGCATTTTTAAAAAGTCCAGGGTTATCAGCGCAGTACCTGCAGACCATCATTGAGTATTTGAGAAACATTGGCAGAAATATAGGGGAGAAAACTGTGTTGAGTTCTATATATCCATACATACCGCTCAGCGAATTTTTCCATTATGCGATCAATCTTCTGTGCCTCACCAGGAAGGCGAAATCCTTTCAAGAATTCACGAATCGCAGCGTCAAACTTCAACCCTTCAAACTTCATGGAATCAACATATGCATGCATCACAGCAAGGGGAAACTCCTCATGCTGTCCCAAATATTCACCTATCATAACCTGCATAGAGCTCATTATAGCTAGATGTTAGGTACACCCTTTTAAACCAACAACCCTAATTAATTTTTTGGCATGTCACTGCAAGACTCAATAAAATGATTAAAATTCTGAAATTTACCTTATCCAAACTAGGGGTGCTCTTGAGAAACTGAGCAACAGATGATGCCTTATTTTCAATCAACTTGTTTGACAATAAATACTCAATCCCCTTTGCCGGCTTACGATTAAACTACAGAAGAGGGGGTAAAAGATCGATTACAAACAGGATATTAAAATGATGAGATATCATTTAATAAGGGTACAATGGAAACTGCAGGCCTCACACCTCTGAGATTGCAGCCTCCATTGTTGATTTATGAGCTTTAGCTCTCTCAAACTGATTGAGACCATCATCTTGGTTCTTTGCCTCATCAGTTGTCAAGCTCCTTGAACCATCCTCTTCACGAGATTCAACAATGTTCGCCTGCTTTGAGGAGTCCCTTCGACGTTGCTCCCAATCAGCCAATGATTTCAGAATATTCACCAAGCACTGGAATTTTGTGTATCATATAATGTTAGAACTACGACATAAGTAACATTAAAGAGATATAAGAAACCAGATCATAACCTGAAGAGATGAGCCTTTTACAGAAACTGTTTGAGACGAAACAGTGGAGTTAGCATCAGCACTCTGAGATCCCTGGGCGATTCTTGAGAGAGCACTAACCTGGCAGGAGACACATCACCATTCAGATAGTTCAAAATCCGACGATCGTTTTATATGATAAAGGTAAGAAGATATGGTCCATCATGGACCGTCCATTAACTATATAAAAAAGGTTCTTATGCTTACCGTGCGTTCAAAAAGGTTTGGTCCCTCAAGATCACAATCATAATTTACAAACACATCAGCAAGCATTTGTGGATCTTTGCAAACCTTCTCCAACATCCTGATTGGAAATAATTCAAATAACATCAAAGATGTGTGCTCCAAGGCATACTAAGCTGACAAAAAGAAAAGAAAAGAAAAGATGTATGTATTGTGAAAAAGAAAATCACCTTAGAACACTGGCTCTCTGATTGAGGGGGCTATCAGAGCTATCCAGAGACCTTAAAACTATCAGAGGAAAGAAGACACCAATTTCCCCCTGCACAATTATTTGGTAAAGAAAGAATGTGACGACACCCAAAAAAAAATTTTCCATTATGCGATCAATCTTCTGTGCCTCACCAGGAAGGCGAAATCCTTTCAAGAATTCACGAATCGCAGCATCAAACTTCAACCCTTCAAACTTCATGGAATCAACATATGCATGCATCACAGCAAGGGGAAACTCCTCATGCTGTCCCAAATATTCGCCTATCATAACCTGCATAGAGCTCATTATAGCCAGATGTTAGGCACACCCTTTTTAACCAACAACCCTAATTAATTTTTTGGCATGTCACTGCAAGACTCAATAAAATAATTAAAATTCTAAAATTTACCTTATCCAAACTAGGGGTGCTCTTGAGAAACTGAGCAACAGATGATGCCTTATTTTCAATCAACTTGTTTGACAACAAGTACTCAATCCCCTTTGCCGGCTTACGATTAAACTACAGAAGAGGGGGTAAAAGATCGATTACAAACAGGATATTAAAATGATGAGATATCATTTGCAGAGGGTATAATGGAAACTGCGGGCCTCACACCTCTGAGATTGCAGCCTCCATTGTTGATTTATGAGCTTTAGCTCTCTCAAACTGATTGAGACCATCATCTTGGTTCTTTGCCTCATCAGTTGTCAAGCTCCTTGAACCATCCTCTTCACGAGATTCAACAATGTTCCCCTGCTTTGAGGAGTCCCTTCGATGTTGCTCCCAATCAGCCAATGATTTCAGAATATTCACCAAGCACTGGAATTTTGTGTATCATATAATGTTAGAACTACGACATAACATTAAAGAGATATAAGTAACCAGATCATTACCTGAAGAGATGAGCCTTTTACAGAAACTGTTTGAGACGAAGCAGTGGAGTTAGCATCAGCACTCTGAGATCCTTGGGCGATTCTTGAGAGAGCACTAACCTGGTAGGAGACAGATCACCATTCAGATAGTTCAAAAGCCGACGATGTCGTTTTATATGATAAAGGTAAGAAGATATGGTCAGTGAACTATATAAAAAAAAAGGTTCTTATGCTCACCGTGCGTTCAAAAAGGTTTGGTCCCTCAAGATCACAATCATAATTTACAAACACATCAGCAAGCATTTGTGGATCTTTGCAAACCTTCTCCAACATCCTGATTGGAAATAATTCAAATAACATCAAAGATGTGTGCTCCAAGGCATACTAAGCTGACAAAAAGAAAAGAAAAGAAAAGATGTATGTATTGTGAAAAAGAAAATCACCTTAGAACACTGGCTCTCTGATTGAGGGGGCTATCAGAGCTATCCAGAGACCTTAAAACTATCAGAGGAAAGAAGACACCAATTTCCCCCTGCACAATTATTTGGTAAAGAAAGAATGTGACGACACCCAAAAAAAAAATACAGCATAACAAACAATCCCCGCATAATACAATTTACCTTCAGACTCTCCCTAAAACGGAGCAATAGAACTGCAAATATCCCACAAGCATACTGTGAAACAAGAAACGGCGATTCAACATGAAATATAGGCCATTCGTTGAAGAATCTGTGAGTGCTATCGCACCATAAATTATGCTTCAAAAAGATGGGAAATCAAGAGCAAAAAAAGAATTTACCTGAAAAACAACTGGAGATGAAGAGACGGAAGCCCGCAGAAGAGCATACGAAAGATATGCCTTAACTGAATCAATGAAGTGGAAATTTTTGGTGAACGCGTCGCTGACTCCTTCTAGCAATCCCTGAAGGCAAGTGCTTCTAAATATAACATCAAAAGAAACCACAGGAACACATACTAGGAATCTCCACTGATATAAACGAACCTGCAACAGTTCAAGTGACAGCAGCCTTGTCTTTGTAGCAACCTCGTCACTTTCTTCTTTCATGCTCATCTAAAAGGGTGACAAAAGGGAGGGTAAGGATGCAATGGTAACTCCTGAATTAATTATCATCAAACTAACATTATCTAAGCTATTCAATACAAGTGCCAACCTTGCAAAGAGTCCGAAACAGCAATAATGCATCACGCTGTATTATATTCACAGTGTCCAGGTCAATTCCACTGGAAAAGGAGAGAGCAAAAGGTTACTGAAACCACACTAAGATGTCACTAGAAATGATATGCAGCAACATTGATACTAGTCAAAACAAGCTTAACAAACCCTGACACTTTCTTGCCATCCTCAAGTTCAACAGCCTTGTCCAGAACAGCCTCCAACCCCTGCAAAACAAATCATTGTGTTATAGAAACTAAAAAACTATAATGCAATAGCAATACATGAAAAATGTGGATACTCCTGATACAGAAGATAAAGAAATAAGCAATCCAGTTCCAGTACCTTAATATCAGCTCCTCCTGCGAGATTCTGAAGCTCTTCAACAGATGTTGGTGATGCTTCCGAGGCCCGATTCATGGACAGTGCATCTCCCAGAGTAACTTTATCATCATTTTGGTTACCAGAAGATATTTCCCCATTTTCAGATTCATGTGTGGTCGAAGAAGGTGTATCTTTAACCGTAGAGCCTTCAGGTGATACTGAAACCTGGAACCCAGAAAAAACTAAATAAACCTCAAGAAAGAATTCAATAAACCAGTTTCCCTATCCAGAAGATAAATATTGAGGAAAATCTCACCGGCTCGGATTCCATTCTCTTGAATACGATGCTGATCATCTGCGTTAACATGGCCTTCGAGGTAGCCTGGTTCACAGGGCTCTTGCTATGGAAATATAAATCGATAAATGAATTATCACTCAAGTTTCAGAGGACAGAAGAAACAAATGAGAAAGTGATACTATAACAGGTACCTATTGAGAGCAATATTGTAGCATACTCTAATCACTCCAAGCAACGGTTCCCCGTGCACTGCAGTTCAAAAATAGCATCAAACACAAATTATGCATTAAAGCTCACATGCAAACTATTAGCATAAGCAATGTTTATCTATTTGCATAACTATCTACATGCAGAACTATTTACACCTCATTGTCTCTGCACTGGTAAAATATAGCGGCACACCATTTTCTTACATGTCTTTTTTATAGATGCTTCCAAAAGGTAAGACAAGAAATATATGTGCAAATTCATATATGCATTTTGCAGTGAATTGCACATGAGTTTTGCAAGAAGTAAGCTTATACTATGTTAGATCGGTAAAACTAAGAATATAGCATCATTAATAAATCAAGGGTACGGACAACCCATAACTGGTAAGTTTAGAGATGCCTTACAAACTAGAATGTCAGTTCCAAACTTATCAAATAAAAAGAATGTTCCCTTCGATCCTATGCATGTTGTTTCAGCTTCCCCAAGTCTTTGCTAAATGTATGTCCCCAAGAACTTCTAGGCATCTTAACCTCTCTTTTTTTCCCCAACCCTTGTCCCGACTAAATAAATGTTATCATTCCTAGGAATAACTGATATCTTTTCCAAATAGAATAAGTGACCAGAAACAAGGTCGTTTGATTTACATTTTTAATCCTTGTGCACAAATCCAAAATGAGTCACAATTGGGGTCGGACGGAGTATTAGGGAAAGAGGAAAATGAGCAGATAAATGTCACCTCTAAACCTATTTGAAGCAACGGCAGTGAGAAGCACTTTCAAGACTTGGAGAACAGTGCTGCAACACAATGATGATACTCCTGTTATTACTTGTGCAAAAGTGGGACATGGCATTATCTAAGTTTAATGTGGCACATACCTGTCAGGGGAGGTGTTGTCGACACAACCGCAGACTATGTTCAGGATGTCTGTAAATAATGGGGAATTTTTACCACCTTCTAAACCAGGGTCGCCTTCTAAATGGTCATAAGCAATAAGTTTCTGGTAACAGAAATTGAATGACATAGTCAGAACACTGTTCTAATAACCAATTTGCATAATGAGATGTTGACGGAATGTTTACTATATAGGTGATAAAAACATATTGGAGCAATCACTCTTGGTCTAAACTTAGATGAAGTAGAAAATATGTGGCAGGTAGAGAAACGATATGGCCTGATTTGCTATGGAAAAATCAGCCTCTTAAATCCATACTCCTGGTAATGTAGCATTGTTCAAGCTAAAGAACGCACGGTACGGATAAGAAGATGTTGGGTTATGGAGAAAACTAGGATAAGAAGATATACAACATATATGTTTGTGTGACAGCAGCTTAAGGACTCACGCTTGGCATCACATTTGATGTATGTGATTCCAAGTAAAACAAATTGCCGTATGAGCAAAGCCATTAACAAAAATCAGAAGACTAAATAATTCAAAAGAGAGATGTATGTACACATGATTGTGGTATACAGATTATACATAGCATGTGCATGTGGAATCAATCTGCATTTGAACAACTAAATGGTCATGCATGCTATTGATTTTACTCTCCTAGTTCAATCCTATATCCATATTGTCTTACGTTACAACCTTCTGCACTGGATTGCGATCATCAGACTGGTAAACTAGCTAAACTGCATGCAACTCGACCAAATATCAGGGGTTAAGCTTTAAAAACTGATTGGCCTGAGCCAGCTTATACCCTCCAAAGGAAATGATGTTCTATCATGCTAAGGACCTAAGCATTTCAAGCTACTGAAGCGAATGATCCCTCCAGTAGCACCTCGTTTTGGGGCGTCAACGGTGCTTAAACACAATGCAAGGCGCATTCAGCTCCGGCAAAGCCTCCAAGAGGTAGTCAAACAAGCAAAAACCATGAGAAAGGGAGGCGATCGATTACATGGAGGCAGTCGAGCGCTGGCTCGACGAGCTTGAGGTGCTTGGTCTCAAAGGCGAGGCGGAGCGGCTGCAGCACGAGCTCGGCTTGTGGACCTTCGAGCACGCGCCCCGCCGACGCCAGGACCTCCGTGACGCCCGACGCAGGCGCGCCCTCCCCTTCCTTCTGCGCGCCCTTAATGCCATCTGCAAACGCCACGCACCAGAGAGACGGCACAGCTCCCTCGTCAGCCACAGCGAGATCCCAATGCGCAGGCGGGAGGAGAAGAGAATGGGGGCACACGCACCGAGGTAGGACTGGATGGATTGCTGGAGAGGGGCGAACTTGCCGCGGTTGGCGGCGCACTCCTTGAGCATGGCCTCGAGGGCCCGCGTGACGAACCCGCCCGCGGCGCCCGCCATGGCCGCGGATCTCACGAGCTC
>LAPY01000079.1:343683-362741 GCA_000970635.1 Eragrostis tef | reverse complement strand
AATGTCAGGGATCATTTCTGCATTAGACAAAAATTTCAGTCTTTGTTAGAATTCGCAGCAGAAAGACTGATAGATTAGTTCATTTTCTCTCAGTTTGTTGGGTAGTTGTAAGCACGGATCTCTGCTAACCAATTGCTCGCCATGATGTACAGCTTCTCTAAAATGAGCTTGTGAACGGTACCACGGTATTCACGTTTTACTTCTCATGTCTGCCCTGGAAGTTACCAATCGTCTGCTGAACATGTTGTGCACGCAGTAAATGATCATGTCAACATTTTATATACTATGTAGACTCGTTGCTTTTATCATGAACGTGTTAGAGTGTATCTGTAGTTTAGGAAATATCTCGGGAGGATTCTTGCCCCCAAGTTTTGCACTCCAACTTATTCACCTCAGGCCTCCACGTAATACAACCATCCATTATACGCAATCGATCCTTCCTACGATGTCCGAATGGAATGTGCAAAAGTATTCTTCATATCAGTCAGTTTGAAGAGCTTCTGAACAATGCCATCAGCACATAATGACATGATTGACTCGGCTACTTTGACATAACATGCTAAATAGTGTAAAATAGTCTCTTACTGGTCTTGTAGCAGTATCTCTTGGTGTTACTCTTTAGTTCTAGGAATCGAGGTTGTTGTTACTAGGAGACACATGTGACATTGAGTGATTGCACTTAGCATATGCCCTGCACCTACTCTTCATTAAGAACTCAATCCACTTACATGTCACACATATGTATGGGTAAGTTGAGACTGTATTTTGTTCCCACCGTGGAGCTCTGTCTGCTGAGCTCTCCAATGATGCAGGGTCAACCTTCTTGGCCAGCTGGAGCCCTCACCCTATTGTTTCACCTTTTACTTACCATTGCAATTCCTTTTAATTCATTATTTTGTTCTTGGGTACTTAGTATGGTCTTATTTCTGTTATCGATATTTTAACAATTTTTTTTACTTTCCATCTATTATATGTAATGAAGTTTGTTTAGTAAACCTTCCTTATTCACCATTCCATATCTCTTACTGTATGTGCCCTTTCGCAGTTCCTGGGCAGGCGTATTCTGCTATGTCTCCTCCTCCTGCCATTGCTCCAGCACCGACAGATAACGCATTGTCAGGTAGCTATTGTAATTTGCAACTCAGTCCTCATTTTTGGGTTTATAACCATTCCATGATCCTGCTGTAATATAGTATTATTTATTATTGTATGACCTTTTGATAGACTTGATGATACTTTTCGCTTTTAATACAGTTCTTGATCCTACACTTCTGTTCAAATATTAGTCTTGAAAAGTGTCAGCTTCATTATTGAGGACCAGCTGTGATCAACAATAGTCCTTCTTATGATAATCTAACGAACTATTTTCGTGGCATACAATTGCAGAGGTACCAGAGCACCATTCAACTAAATTTCCTTATGGGTGGGTTATTGGCAGCATGGGAGTTGCACTTGCTTTAATTGCTATCGCTCTCCTCGCACTTGTCCTATGGAGATTCTTCCGATTCAATCTCGACGATCCTGATAACCAGAGAAAGAGCCCAGACCATCCCATGTCGCATAAGTTTCAACTCCTTAAGAGTGGTAGTTTCTGTTATGGTTCTGGAAGATACTTGTGCTGCCAATTTGGAAAGGCGAAACCAACAAGAGCGGATGGTGGTGAACATCGTATTAATGTTCCCAAAGGTCAGTTCACTGTTTGGTTTTGTTAGATGGAGAGATGGACCAAGTAATTTGTAGGGATACAAACTCATAGTTAATAATAACGTATTACCTACAGAAACAAATGTTAAGATGAATAGTATTGCTTCTCTCTTTTGGTAACTGATTCAAGCCCCCTAAACAGGTGTGGGAGTAGATGTATTTGATAGAGAGAAGCCCATTGTGTTCACGTATGAGGAAATACTTGCATCAACTGACTCATTTGCTGATGCAAATCTTCTTGGTCATGGTACATATGGTTCTGTCTACTATGGTGTTCTCCGAGACCAGGTCTGAGGTCTGAGCTGTCCATTTCTATACATAGCATGCCTTGTAATTGCCTTCTTAACAATAAAAATGTTGTCTTCAGGAGGTTGCGATAAAGAGAATGATGGCTACTAAAACTAAAGAGTTTATAGTGGAGATGAAAGTTCTTTGTAAGGTTCATCATGCTAGTCTGGTACGATATTTTACTGCTATGTGAAAACCCTATTTAAATTGTGTTTTTATGTTCTGTGTTTAGTTGTTTACTGAACTTTTATTTGTGTGACTATATTTTGTCAAAGGTAGAGTTGATTGGTTATGCAGCGAGTAAGGACGAGCTTTTCCTGGTTTATGAGTACTCTCAAAATGGTTCACTCAAAAACCATCTACACGATCCGGAAAGCAAGGGTAACCACTCATCCGGCACCTTTTCATTTTTCTCTTAGCAGTAACATTTTCATGATCTGTTAGTTTATTAGATGGCGGAATCCCCGGCATCGGTATTAATGTAGTAGTATCTAATAACCTGCACATGTACTGGTTCCAGAGTCTTTACCCTTGTATTTATAACCAGAAGCTAGTTAAAGAAATCTTGTGGACAATCTGCATGCTTACTGCTTCACTGCTAGAAGCTATATTTGTTACTTTTTCGGATAGGTTCTGCAAGCTTACTGCTTGAAGCCATATTTCGTCATTGGTTGTCATCTGAGTTTTTATGCCTCAACTGACACTTAATCTAATTTGATTTGGATATCTAAGCATACTATCTTCACATGATTATTATTGTTAATTGATCCGTGTGCTTCATCCAGGGTATTCATCACTTTCATGGATCTTTAGGGTCCAAATTGCACTTGACGCTGCCAGAGGACTTGAATACATTCATGAGCACACAAAGGATCATTATGTTCATAGAGATATCAAATCAAGTAATATCTTGCTTGATGGTTCCTTCAGAGCCAAGGTTAGGCCATTTGAAATACCTTCTTCCGTTTTCTCTACATGAACCAGTACCGTTTATGCTCTGTCATGTGACTACATATTTCTGATTTACAGATATCAGATTTCGGCCTTGCAAAACTGGTGGTGAAATCCAGTGATGCAGAGGCTTCTGTCACAAAAGTCGTTGGAACTTTCGGTTATTTGGCCCCAGAGTAAGTGCAAATTGTTGTTTTTCTTTTCCCGTTAGCATGCAAGGTTTGGCTCTAACTATGGTAACTATCTTTCACTTTTTCTTTCAGATACCTGCGGGATGGGCTGGCAACTACAAAAAGTGATGTCTATGCTTTTGGGGTAGTACTTTTTGAGTTAGTATCTGGAAAGGAGGCAATTACCAGGGCTGAAGGAATGGGTTCAAGTTCAAACTCTGAAAGGCGCTCACTAGCATCAGTTGTAAGCTTAGCAGTTCATTAGAAATTGAACTTTTGATAATAGTGTTTAGCTTATGGCTTGATAATTATCTTTTTTATCCAACTACTGCCTTTGTCATTGAATTTGATCAACTTTCTATTTTGCATATTTGACCCTCTTAAAGCTTTGACAAACTTTGGTTTTATACTTCACAGATGTTAACGGCTCTAAGGAAATGTCCTAGTTCAATATATATGGGGAACCTTAAAGATTGCATTGACCGCAATCTAAGGGACCTATATCCTCAGGACTGTGTGTATAAGGTATGGATTTTCCACGTTATGTTTGCAATTATAAGTATCTTTTCGTAGCTCCCTTGCCTTCACATGTCACACTACCTTTACCTGCCGTTTCTGAGTTCTCTATAATTCTCCTGCTAAAGATGGCCATGCTAGCAAAACAATGTGTGGACGAAGACCCCGTACTACGGCCAGACATGAAGCAGGTTGTGATTACGCTCTCTCAAATACTGCTCTCGTCCATCGAGTGGGAAGCGACTCAGGCTGGTAACAGCCAAGTGTTCAGTGGTCTTGTGGCGGGAAGATGATCCCGCTGAATAGCCCGGCATACTGCTCCATTTGCTCTTTGGTGATCTCCTCTCCTGATCCACTAGATCATATCCTCCTATAATCATGTCCTCTATATTACTGGTCCTTGTCCAGTTGAGCGATTTTATCAGGCTTCTTGACCACAATGCAACACATTTCTTGGTGGGTGGTACAGTGTCAGGACATCTACCATGATGCAGTATATTTCTTGGCGGGTGATACAGTGTGTAACTACTTATGTATACCGAAATCTACCATGCAATGCAATGGTTGTGTTCATTCATTCTGCTGCTGCAGTGCATTGGTTACTGAGATTTTCCTTTTTTTTTTTGGAGCACGCTGAGATTTCCATGTGATCCTTGTGGTATGTTATTGGATCCATTTTTCATCATCCAAGTGAGTAAGTGACAAACCCAAACAGTATTAGGTTATAATGGGCCGTGCAATTTGGGCTTTGTAGTGCCTGCAATAGTAGTGAAGCATTGAAGTCTATTTCAAAACAAAACTAAAACTATGTGAAGGCAAAAAGTTGTAGTTTTGTGAAATAAATTTTAAATGATGTAGTTTTGTGATACAATTGTACAAATAGTTGTAGATTTTTGAAATTCACTCAATTGAAAAAGCAAGAGTAGATACTAGTCTTTTTTTTAGACTAGTAGATACTAGTCTTGCCAGAGACTAAAAGTGGATTAGCCAAGTGTCTGTTGGAGCAAGAACGGAGTTTGCGAATCCATTTTTATTCCGAACGTGCCGCACGAGGAAACCATTCATTACCCCATCAACATCATGAAAAGCTTACAGCCGTCAAGTGTCAAGCAATATCTCGTTGATTTTATCATCAATTATTTGTGCCGACTCCTGAGAGTACTCCTCCGGTCTAACGGAATGAATACATTTCTGTAAACGTGGTAGTACCATCTTGATTTACATACGTGGCACCATCTTGGCTACAGAGTCTTAAGTATTTCCAAGTTTTTTAGTTAAAAACTGTACACGTGCCTGCCCGTTTGATTTTTCGCTTTCTGCCTGCTCTGCTCTGGGTAGTCAGGTGTGGGTGGCCGGCCAGTCACTCACCGCTCGCGTCGGCGCCATGGCCATGTCTGGCGGCTGCAAGCAGGAACCGCTCCTCCACTCCCCGGCGGCCAACGGCGGGCGCGCAGGGAGGCGCAGGTTCCTCACCTTCGTCGCCGTCGCCGCCGCCCTGCTCGCCTCCTACCACCTCCTCCTCGCGGCGCCTCCCGCCTCGCGCTACCACGCGCTCTTCCTCACCCTCGGCTCCAACGCCACCGCGGCCGCCCACCTCCGCGCGCTCACCCTCCGGCCCCACGTCGCGGCGTGCGCGCCGCGCTCGCCTCCCTCTCCTTCCCCACCCGCGTCGTCCCCTACTCGGTGCTGCTCTCCTACCCCGCCCACCGCTCCCTCTCCCTCTCCGCGGGGCCGGGGCTAGCCTCCAGGCCCTTCTCCCTGGTGCAGGAGACCTACCCGGGCGACCCGTACGCCGAGGCCGCGGCGGAGGTCATCCCGACGTACTTCGCCTACTCCGGCTCCGCCTCCGTCGCCGCCGAGGTCGTCTACGCCAACTACGGCTACAACGAGGACTAGGCCTACCTCGCCGCCCGCGGCGTCGACGTCGCCGGGAAGGTCGTGCTCGTGCGCTACGGGGACCTCCACTGCGAGGATATGGTGCGGAACGCGCGCGCCGCGGGCGCCGCAGCCGCGATCGTGTACACGGACGCCAAGGACTTCGGTGGCAGCAGCGCCAAGGGGGCGAAGCGGAAGGCGTTCCCCGACGGGCGGTGGCTGCCGCCCACCGGTGTGCAGGTGGGTACCCTGTACTACGGGAACGGCGACCCGACCACGCCGCTGTGGCCGTCGTGCGCGGCCGACGATGACTGCGAGAGGCTGACCATGGAGGAGCTGGACGGGAGCGAAGCGATGCCCGGCATCCCGGCGCTGCCTGTGTCGGCCAGGGACGGGGAGACAATTCTCAAGGCGATGGGCGGCGACGTGGCGCCACCAAAGTGGCAGGGCGGCGAGGGTGCGCCCGTGTACCGGCTCGGCCCCGGCCCTGCCGTGCTCAATTTCACCTACATTGTGAGTGCCTCGGCTACCTCCCCCACCCCCCGGTTAGTGTTTGAATGAAACGAGAACAACACCCAATGATAATTGAATCCGATCTTCAGGGAAACGATACCTTAGCGACCATTGAAAATGTGTTTGCGGTGATTGAAGGAAAAGAAGAACCGGACAGGTAACTATCTCCAGTATAGTCTACTAGTATGTAGTTTTGTGTAGGAAGTGGATTGATTTCATAAGGGAGCATTTATTCTTGCGCTTATGCATGTCATGTGCACGTCTATAGGTGCCATTAGTATTCTAAAATCTACAGATTTGGTTGACCAAGTTTAGGGTTCCCCGGTTCATTGTTATTTCAAAATTTTCAACTATGTAACAGTTCAATCACAATCATCATGGTGTGTTGGCATTTGGGGAACTGATAATGATAATTTTTCTTCAATACATGTGTACAGATATGTCATCATAGGCAACCATCGTGATGCATGGACCTTTGGAGCAATTGATCCCAACAGCGGAACTGCAGCCATGCTTGAGGTAATAAATCGTGCCATCCTGCGTGGCATACACAGAAGTTTGGGAGGCAAGGAACTCTTGCTTCTCTGTATTTCACATTTGAAAGGAGCAGTATAATTTTCTTCATGAATATGCTCTTGCCTCTCTGCCAAGAAGCTTAGACAGCTAATCTAGAGTAGCGCGAGTAGTCATCTGGTTGCATACCATTGTAAAGGGCGCGAATGTAACTACATAACTAGCCTCGGCCAGAGCATGGCTTTGTAACGAATTTACTTCTCCTTAATATAATGACGCGCAGCTCTCCTGCGTGTTCGAGAAAAAAAAAGACGTCTTTAATGAAGGATATAATCTATTTGTCATACTCTTGTTTATAGATCGCAGAGAGGCTTTCAAAGCTACAGAAGAGAGGATGGAGACCTAGGCGAACAATCATCATCTGCAGTTGGGATGCCGAAGAGTTTGCTCTAGTACCCCCTGCTAGCTTGTTCACTGATGCATATTTATTCACAAGCATGTGTACTGATACTAATGCATAATTCACTGCCTCAGATAGGATCTACCGAATGGGCTGAGGAGAATATGGATATGCTAGCTTCAAGAGCTATTGCTTATCTGAATGTGGACATATCAGTGTTTGGTCCTGGAGGTCTTATGCCCCGTGCAACCCCACAACTAGATGAGTTGGTTAAAGAAGCGAGTAAAATGGTATATAAGCTGCACCCTGACTTTTCCTTTGGACACATTAGACAGTCAGTGGGGCGTCCATGCAATGAAAAATGAAAAATATATCTTTTACAGAGCCATAAAGTTACCCATTCACTATATCTTTTTTGAAGGTACCAGATCCTGATGAGCCCTCTCAGACGTTGTACGACTCCATGATGGCCCATCATCCTCCAGTGAGTGCTCTGTGATGAAATGATTGCTTAATTCCTTCATGTCTCAAATAAGTGATGAGAGGAATTACATTCCACTAAATCTGCACTATTTTGTCATCTTCTAAACTCATAATATTTTACCTTCAGATTACTAGAGTCGCTGGTGCAGGAACAGATTTTGCAGCATTTGTCCAGTATATTGGAGTCCCTTCACTTGACATGTCTTATGGACTATGTAAGTAGAACTACACATTAAACATTAATTTCAATGGCTCCTATCTGCCTATCCATTTCAGTATATTGTCATATGGGTAAAGGTACTATAAGTATAGGAGTCATAATCTTACATTCTGTAATGCTCATCTAGCATTTGATGCAACATGATTGCTCTTGCAGTCGAAGAATACCCTGTTTACCACTCGCTATACGATGACTATGTGTGGGTAGAGAGATTTGGAGATCCCTTATTCCATAGGCATGTTGCAGGTATTTCATCATAGCCTCTCCTCTTTTTTTTTTTTTAAAATTCTGTCTTTGCATTTCATACCAAGCACTGAATGATCGATTTTGACTGCATAATCATGCAGTGGCAAGCGTATGGGGTCTAATTGCTTTAAAACTTGCTGATGATGAGATCATACCTTTCAACTATATCAATTACGCGTCCGAGCTGGAGGTACCAGTTTCTGCATTTGACATTTAAAATTTACTTCATGTCGATAAATAAATGTAGTGGCTATGAATGCTTGGCAAAAGTATCATCTCTTGTATTGATTACAGGAATATGCTAAAGACGTCATAGATAAATGTACTGGATGTTCTGTAAGTTTCTCTCCTCTGCACAAGTCCATCAGGCAGCTGGAGAGTGCGGCAATTAGAATTCACCACGAGAAGAAGGTAACAATTCACACCTCTGATTAATGTGCAAATTTTACTGAAACGTTCAACTAAAACACCTCGTCTCTTATCTCTCCTATGTAGTTGCTGGAAGCAGAAAATTGGAACCTAAAGACAAGGCAGTACACACTGAAAGTCAGAGAGATCAATGACCGACTTATGATGGCAGAGCGGGCCTTCACCAACCGAGAAGGACTCGTGGGGAGACCATGGTACAAACATTTGGTGAGTCATTGAGAATCCTATAGCTGCGCGCTTGCAGTTTGATGTGCGCTGCTGAACCCTGAATTTGACAGTTAAAACATTATGCAATCATATGCTTGGCAGATATATGCATCATCGGATCAGGATGACTGGGGCACCAAAGCATTCCCTGGTATCGTCTCTGCCATGGACAAGGCGAAGAAGTCTAATACAACAGAATCTTGGCGGTTCCTACAACGAGGACTACCCCTCCCTCGCCGCCCGCGGCGTCGACGTCGCCGGGAAGGTCGTGCTCGTGCGCTACGGGGACCTCCACTGCGAGGATATGGTGCGGAACGCGCGCGCCGCGGGCGCCGCAGCCGCGATCGTGTACACGGACGCCAAGGACTTCGGTGGCAGCAGCGCCAAGGGGGCGAAGCGGAAGGCGTTCCCCGACGGGCGGTGGCTGCCGCCCACCGGTGTGCAGGTGGGCACCCTGTACTACGGGAACGGCGACCCGACCACGCCGCTGTGGCCGTCGTGCGCGGCCGACGATGACTGCGAGAGGCTGACCATGGAGGAGCTGGACGGGAGCGAAGCGATGCCCGGCATCCCGGCGCTGCCTGTGTCGGCCAGGGACGGGGAGACAATTCTCAAGGCGATGGGCGGCGACGTGGCGCCACCAAAGTGGCAGGGCGGCGAGGGTGCGCCCGTGTACCGGCTCGGCCCCGGCCCTGCCGTGCTCAATTTCACCTACATTGTGAGTGCCTCGGCTACCTCCCCCACCCCCCGGTTAGTGTTTGAATGAAACGAGAACAACACCCAATGATAATTGAATCCGATCTTCAGGGAAACGATACCTTAGCGACCATTGAAAATGTGTTTGCGGTGATTGAAGGAAAAGAAGAACCGGACAGGTAACTATCTCCAGTATAGTCTACTAGTATGTAGTTTTGTGTAGGAAGTGGATTGATTTCATAAGGGAGCATTTATTCTTGCGCTTATGCATGTCATGTGCACGTCTATAGGTGCCATTAGTATTCTAAAATCTACAGATTTGGTTGACCAAGTTTAGGGTTCCCCGGTTCATTGTTATTTCAAAATTTTCAACTATGTAACAGTTCAATCACAATCATCATGGTGTGTTGGCATTTGGGGAACTGATAATGATAATTTTTCTTCAATACATGTGTACAGATATGTCATCATAGGCAACCATCGTGATGCATGGACCTTTGGAGCAATTGATCCCAACAGCGGAACTGCAGCCATGCTTGAGGTAATAAATCGTGCCATCCTGCGTGGCATACACAGAAGTTTGGGAGGCAAGGAACTCTTGCTTCTCTGTATTTCACATTTGAAAGGAGCAGTATAATTTTCTTCATGAATATGCTCTTGCCTCTCTGCCAAGAAGCTTAGACAGCTAATCTAGAGTAGCGCGAGTAGTCATCTGGTTGCATACCATTGTAAAGGGCGCGAATGTAACTACATAACTAGCCTCGGCCAGAGCATGGCTTTGTAACGAATTTACTTCTCCTTAATATAATGACGCGCAGCTCTCCTGCGTGTTCGAGAAAAAAAAAGACGTCTTTAATGAAGGATATAATCTATTTGTCATACTCTTGTTTATAGATCGCAGAGAGGCTTTCAAAGCTACAGAAGAGAGGATGGAGACCTAGGCGAACAATCATCATCTGCAGTTGGGATGCCGAAGAGTTTGCTCTAGTACCCCCTGCTAGCTTGTTCACTGATGCATATTTATTCACAAGCATGTGTACTGATACTAATGCATAATTCACTGCCTCAGATAGGATCTACCGAATGGGCTGAGGAGAATATGGATATGCTAGCTTCAAGAGCTATTGCTTATCTGAATGTGGACATATCAGTGTTTGGTCCTGGAGGTCTTATGCCCCGTGCAACCCCACAACTAGATGAGTTGGTTAAAGAAGCGAGTAAAATGGTATATAAGCTGCACCCTGACTTTTCCTTTGGACACATTAGACAGTCAGTGGGGCGTCCATGCAATGAAAAATGAAAAATATATCTTTTACAGAGCCATAAAGTTACCCATTCACTATATCTTTTTTGAAGGTACCAGATCCTGATGAGCCCTCTCAGACGTTGTACGACTCCATGATGGCCCATCATCCTCCAGTGAGTGCTCTGTGATGAAATGATTGCTTAATTCCTTCATGTCTCAAATAAGTGATGAGAGGAATTACATTCCACTAAATCTGCACTATTTTGTCATCTTCTCAACTCATTATATTTTACCTTCAGATTATTAGAGTCGCTGGTGCAGGAACAGATTTTGCAGCATTTGTCCAGTATATTGGAGTCCCTTCACTTGACATGTCTTATGGACTATGTAAGTAGAACTACACATTAAACATTAATTTCAATGGCTCCTATCTGCCTATCCATTTCAGTATATTGTCATATGGGTAAAGGTACTATAAGTATAGGAGTCATAATCTTACATTCTGTAATGCTCATCTAGCATTTGATGCAACATGATTGCTCTTGCAGTCGAAGAATACCCTGTTTACCACTCGCTATACGATGACTATGTGCGGGTAGAGAGATTTGGAGATCCCTTATTCCATAGGCATGTAGCAGGTATTTCATCATACCCTCCCCTCTCTTTTTTTTTCTCTTTATTCTATCTTTACATTTCATACCAAGCACTGAATGATCGATTTTGACTGCATAATCATGCAGTGGCAAGCGTATGGGGTCTAATTGCTTTAAAACTTGCTGATGATGAGATCATACCTTTCAACTATATCAATTACGCGTCCGAGCTGGAGGTACCAGTTTCTGCATTTGACATTTAAAATTTACTTCATGTCGATAAATAAATGTAGTGGCTATGAATGCTTGGCAAAAGTATCATCTCTTTTATTAATTACAGGAATATGCTAAAGACGTCGCAGATAAATGTACTGGATGTTCTGTCAGTTTCTCTCTTCTGCACAAGTCCATTAGGCAGCTGGAGAGTGCGGCAATTAGAATTGACCACGAGAAGAAGGTAACAATTCACACCTCTGATTAATGTGCAAATTTTACTGAAACGTTCAACTAAAACACCTCGTCTCTTATCTCTCCTATGTAGTTGCTGGAAGCAGAAAATTGGAACCTAAAGACAAGGCAGTACACACTGAAAGTCAGAGAGATCAATGACCGACTTATGATGGCAGAGCGGGCCTTCACCAACCGAGAAGGACTCGTGGGGAGACCATGGTACAAACATTTGGTGAGTCATTGAGAATCCTATAGCTGCGCGCTTGCAGTTTGATGTGCGCTGCTGAACCCTGAATTTGACAGTTAAAACATTATGCAATCATATGCTTGGCAGATATATGCATCATCGGATCAGGATGACTGGGGCACCAAAGCATTCCCTGGTATCGTCTCTGCCATGGACAAGGCAAAGAAGTCTAATACAACAGAATCTTGGCGGTTCTTGCAGCATGAGATTTACCGGGTTGCAAGAGCTGTGTCCAAAGCTTCTGTGGTCCTGGATGGCAGATTAACTTGATACGCAATTTGAGTATTTCTTTTTACAGATTACTGGATGGCTTCAGTTTTTCAGCTCGGAATTGTGGTTAAATGTATAACTGGTTAATTGTGTTCAGACACTGAAGACAATACCCACACTCTTGCTTCATACTGAATGATGGTTACTGTGTAAATCACCACCTCAATGTTGATTCTCTTGACTGTAACACCAATGTTTTTTAGGCGAGCTGTATGACGGTGTTTGTTTGTTAAAGTTTTGGATGGGCGGTATGCCGCGTCGGCGGCATGGGGCCTGCAAAAATGTCTTCTCAAGTTTTCAGACCTCACGGCTCACAGCTTGTTGGCCGGAAGAGCAATACAGTAATTGTTGATGGAGGGTCTCTTTCTTCCTAGAGTACTACAGAGTAGCAGGTTTACACGTCAAAGATTCCAGGAAGGCAATAGCTGCAGTTTCGCGTGATCACGTGCTTAATAAAAAGGAATAGTTAAGCACCTAGCAAGAGAAGACATCTAACAAACGGGGAAGGATGAATTGCACCCGTAGAAGCCAGATGGATGCCCAAATATTTGTGCTTTATATAGACACTTTTGGACACGATAACTACAACACATGGTTACTTGAAAGAAATGATGCGCCAAAGAGAACCATGTTTCACAGAAGAACTGAAGATGGCCAGGAGCTGGGACCGAAACCATGGAAACCATGTTCTGACAACACGGTAGAGTCCATCCTGGATCGCTAACTCGTCCAAAACGCACCCCGCTCTTCTAATACGTTGCCGTCGAACTGTCCAGTGCAGCAACGACAAAGCACGTTTTGGACGCTGATGGCGATTCGCCAGGGCATTGAGTTACATCAAAGGCGTTGATCGCCATGATGTAGCAATGCCAATACTTTGTTCTCGTTATCACGAATTCTCGTTAATTTATATCCCGCGTGCCCCTACTGATATCAGATCCATAATATCAATTGTTCATCAAACCAGTAGCAAGTCTAATCTAACACACTCAAGAAAAAGATGATCACATGATGTCGACACAATTAAATTCCGTCAAACTCTTAAGAAAAGAACCAGTTTTTTTTGCATTATTTAAAGAAGAGGTGATACCGTGATAGTGCTCGCCCACAACCTCCAGACATATGGTTGACTCTCAGATTTTATAACGAGAAAGCCATGTCGGTACATCCAGTGCTATGATATGGTCAAAGATACCCACGTAGCATCGGTGACGATGTTATGTTCGATGCGTACAAGCAATATACTCCAAAAAGAAAATGAAGATGTCTAAGGATGGCCTATATAAAAGGGGAAATATCATATGCACAAGAATTATTTGATGCACATGTGCATAAACTCATTGAGAGCATTAGATTGCATCTACGCGTCTAAAATCATAGGTGAAAATTCCCATTGATGAAGCAAATGTTTTTTGAAACACAATCTGGATTTATGGTTGCTAAAATCATGGTCGAGACTTTCCAAACTTCTAATATTTCAGACCATCAAGATTGGATCTTGCGGTCTAAAAAGTTTGTGCACATGTGCGTCAAATACTCTTTGTGCACCCGATATGTCCTCTATAAACACATATAAGCATGGTGTCTGAAATTTGTCCACAAGTATAACCATTTCTAGATTTTGAAATTTGTCCACAAATATAACCATATCTAGTCTGTTGTTCTCTTAAATGGGAAATCATGTCAGTTGGCCTCCTTTGAAACACATGATTATCAAAATGCGTTTGCACCTTGAATTCTAAGGATTAGAAAACACAAAATAATAACAGCAATCGTTGTTTGGATGATGCATAGGAGAAACTCTATGGAACAAGCTATTCTATAGGAATTTCATATAAACTATAGTCTATAGTTAGTACCCCGCGGCAAAGTATGTAACTTCAATAGAATCACAAATCATACCACATGGGTGCACTCGGGCATGGAACTACCATTAGACAAACTTGTACTTATATTTTTAAGAGTTAATTACAAATTCCACCTCATAAGTTGCCTCTAGTTTGATATTTCATCCCCATAAGTCTGTTTGTTGCAAAAATCATCTCACCCCACCCCAGTTTTGTTGCAAAAACCACCCCAGTTACCATGCACTATCTCAAATAGGCTAAAAAATGTCACGAAAATACAAGTTTAGCTCCTAGCTCGAGTCTCGCACATGTGTACGGTAATGGTGAGACCGTCGAACGGTTGAATTTGCTACGCTTAGTTACAGTTGTAGACGTTTAAAACACAAATTAAGCAGTGAATTTTAGTGCGGTAGGTCCACAACAGTATAAGATACGACCAAATTTTAAAACTCAGCTCGTGCTAAATTAATGGACTCATGTATTCAAGCATCAACGGTAAAATTTTGAGCCTATTTGAGAGAGTACATGAAAACCGGGGTGGTTTTTGTAACAAAAGTGGGGTGAGGTGGGGTGGGTTGGTTTTTGCAACAAACTGACTTATGGGGTGGAATATCAAACTAGAGTCAACTTATGAGGTGGAATTTGCAATTAAGCCTATTTTTAAATAGCGTTTCACATCATACATAAGAAGATTCAAGCATGCGTTATACAGAGAACCATGATACAGGGTAGGACGGCAAACAGAGATCAGGGCATCAGCTAGGGCTTCATCCCTGTTGTTCTGATCAGGGCATCAGCATATAAATTACAGTTACAGCATGCCCGGACTGGAGTTAAACATTCCTCATTGTGGTAGCTCTCTGTTGGCATATACTGGGGCTATCGTTCCAGTCTCCCATGTGGAGCTCTCATTTCAAATTGCTTGTGAGTTGTGACGACTTGCAGTTTACTGACAGGTTCATTCTTGATTCATGTCTGCTTCTGAACAAACTGGATGTCGCCTCCAGCACCTGGAAGTATTATCAACTGAATCATCAATCACCGGACTGACACAAGCAGCAATCAAAATCCAAGTAATTTCAGATGCACGAACAGCTACGAGAAATGGAATGCCAATCTGCATGGCGGAGGCGCAGACGCGGCGCCGGGGAGCAGCGTGGACCGGAGTCTCTGATTTTTTTTTTTTTGATGCAAACTGGAGGGATCACCCCCTACCGGAGTCTCTGAAATTTGGCAGAGGAGAGAGGACTACGGCGCTGTGGCCAAGCACAAGGGCACGACGTCCACCATGGCGTTCCGGAGGTCACCCGCATGGTCGAAAGGAACCCACGGAGCGGCGCGTACCACATCAACCTCTCGCCCTTGAGCTCCGTACGTCGAGCCTCCGCATTGACACGCCGCCGCCACCGGAGGCGGAGAAAGAGGGGAAGATGAATGGACGACGAACGCGAGACGGGCAGGAGGAGGATGTAGGCGCAAACGAAGAACAGGATCCTCTTCTACCACCAGCCGGCGGTCGCTGAGCTCTCCGGCGGCTCCATGTTCCCGGCGGCGGCCGGACGGGAAGGGATGAATGGGGGGCGAAAACAGAAGGGCTTATATGCGAAGTGAAAAGGGTTTGTTTGCAAAATATTGGATCGCGACTTTTAATCGCGATCCAATACAAGGGGTTTTCTGTAAATTATTGAATCGCGACTATAGGGGGTTTTATGTAAATTATTGGATCGCGGAGAATAGTCGCGAGGGGGGTCATTTGTAAAGTTTGTTGAATTGGGTCGACGCTTATTTGGGCCGTCGCGGATCTTCGTTTACGGCTCCGATTGGGCCACGGTCCGCGACCTTCCCGCTCGCCGGCGGGCAGCCGGTGAGGCCTCTGCCGCCCTGCTCGCGCGACGCGGCGCGCCGGCGCCTCCGGTCCGCATCCTCGTACAGCGTTTGCGGTCGCCCGCCGCCACCATCGACGGCTCAACCTCCTGCTCCTCACCTTCGATTCATCGAGCTAGCCGTGTGGGCGCCAACTTCCGTAACGCCGGCGAGGCCTTCGATCCCTTCGCGCACCTCAGCTGGTGAGATGCAATGCAAATGTCTCTCCAATCTCCACAGACGTGGCATCAGTAACAAAGGCCGAGGCGCAGCAGGAGAAAACACACAGATTCGAAGAAGGATGTCATTTTGCCTATGCTGAAGGCTGAAGCTCTCAAATTCTTATGCTGATCGAGGACCACCAAAACAAAAACAAACTTACGGCTCCGATTGGGCCACGGTCCATGACCTTCTCGCTCGCCGGCGGGCAGCCGTGGCCTCTGCCGTCCCTGCTCGCGCGACGCGGCGCGCCGCCGCCTCCAGGCCGCATACTCGTTCGCCGCCGCCGCCATCGAAGGCACAACCTCCTGTCCCTCACCTTCAATTCGTCGAGCTAGCCGTGTGGGTCGCCAACTTTCGCAACGCCGGCGAGGCCTTCGATCCCTTCGCGCACCTGGTGAGATGCAATGCAACTACCTCTCGACAGCTGTGCCATTAGTGAACAAGGGCATTCGGAGAAGGATGCTATTTTGCCTATGCTGAAGGCTGAAGCTCTCAAATTCTGATGCTGATCGAAGGCCACCAAAACTAAAACATTTAGTAGCACTTAACTGAGAAATTGATTTTGAATCCATATCTGCTTCTGACGAACCGAGTATCGCTTTCCTGCTTCAGGAATGGAAATGACCTATCACAATCTTCATATACTCTCTGGCTGTTCAGCACCAAGATGTGCAATTGGATCATGGCCTGCAGTAGGAAAAAAAATGCTCTGAAGTACTATAAATAAAAATAATTTACTTATTGATAGATGTTACATGGATCACATCCCTATTTAATTGGCTGGATAATGAAATCAATTCCATACCACCATGCTGCATATCTATGGACACTTCCAATTTCGTACAACTAATTTGTCACAACCAGCATGGATCAAACAGTAAGATTGTCACGTGCATGTGGGTCGGAGCATCATGAAGCTTCTGATTTCATTCATGGGTTCAGTTGATTTGCCATGATATGGCAATAGTAATTATAGGATAAAAGCGCACTAAACCAATTCAAGAAAACCAACAAAGAACAAAGGGATAATATGAACTTCCTAGAAACAGAGAACTGAACCCCCAAGGGCGCCCCCAAAATGCAAATTCTTCCTTTGGTTCCTATTGCAAAACAGAGTTTAGACAGCTGATCGATTAATGATGCGAGAATGGCCCAATGAATACTTTTGTCAGTTGTGCTATCGGAATTTGGAGACTGCAGCACATTTGTTCTCGGAGTGTCCGGCTTCCAAGCAAATCTGGACGGCTGTTAGCATTTGGATTCAGGCACCACAACTCAACCCGACCTCTTGGCAACTGGAACAATCAATTGCAGAATGGTTCGACAAGCTGGCGGAGGGACCAAGCACGGATCAATGCAAAGGTGTGAGGTCCCTGATCATCATCGTCATTTGGGCAATCTGGCGGGAAAGGAATGCTAGAGTTTTTGAAGGAGCAGAGAAGACTTGTGACTATATCATCACAGAGATTAAGGAAGAAGCTTCTATGTGGAGCGCTGCAGGAGCGAAATGCCTCGCGGCGCTGGTAGTGAATCAGTTTAGAGAGTAATCATTTATGTACCTGCCGGTTTAGCCCATGCTCCTAAACCTGGCGTTATGCTGTAAGTGCGCTTCTGGCGCATGAAACTCTATTTCTTCTTATAATTCAAATACCGGCAATGTTCCAGATCTTTCGAAAAAAAAACCCTAAGGGCAATACTAAGAAAATCTAAGGATATATTGCGTTCGCTTGTTCTAAAGGCTATGCTATACACACAAACTACAGTTTTCATAGATTTGGTATGTGCATTCGCTTGTTCTAAAGGGATAAAATTCCTAATGATTTAAATCTTCCAAGATTCCTATGAAAATCGGAGCCCATAAAATGGTTGGTAGGTGCATGCACATGTGAGTAAAAGGAAAGAATCTGACAATATGATCTTTATCGTTCAATTTAATCCATCTAAAAAATTCAAAATGTTAATATATATGTTTCTAGACAAGTGAGTAGTGCAGAACGACGAACATGACGGCCGCACTTCTTGTAGCATGTGGCTTGTCCCGTGACGCTTGCTCGACATAAACCAACTAACACGCCTTGTATTTAATTTTTAGAAAAGGCCTGGCCCAATCATCGTGTAGAGTGGGGATTACATGGTTCGTCACATAGAAGAGTCCCTTGATAGTTCGTCATGTTAAACTTAATTTTTTAATGGAAAACTTATCAAGCTTTTGGAGCCTTTTGAATTGAGTTCAAGCCTTCTCTTTTATCTTTTGGGTTGTACCATTCTTTACTAGCAATGCTACAGTTACGTAAAGGATTTACGCAAATTCTACGCGTTTGCTGACGTGGCAATCAGTGATAGGTCAGGCATTGCTTAAATTAAGGAACAGGGATCTTATCAACCAATCACGCGATGCCACATCAGCTGTTTGTGGGAATTTTGTAACTGGTTTAATTAAACGTAGCTTTTCTCATTCTTTACATGGTTTTCATTCGGAACTAATTTGCATGTTCAACAAATCCAATTCACTAGTCCATTTACTCTGTTGTCATTTGTCATAAAAACTCGCTAGCGGGTAAAGGTACACATGGACTGTGCATGTGGTAATGAAGTCGGTCATGGCGATCGAATGCATGGTATAGTTTATTTTTTTCATGAGGAGAATAGAATTTCGTTGATCGCTGAATAACACAGTATAATTAAATTCGTGAGCAACCCATCGCTCAACTTAACACCATCGTCGCCCCGTAGTAGCTTGGATCGTGCATTTCGTCAATTGTTAAGGTCAGTTAACCAAACGTCCCTTTAGCATTTGTTTTACAGCAAATTGCTTTCATCATTTGCGAAACTCGAATCATTTAGGTTTTGAATCTCTTAGCATTATCTTCTTTTCATTCTAAAATCAATTTTTTTTTCGTACTTTCTCCCCCTCGCGGCACGCGTGCGTACAAAAAATAATCGAAAAGCTCGCCGAGCAGCGCCTTAACCGTTGAAGGCTGCTCTGCCGTCAGTCCACGGGCTCCCTGCTCCAACTTCCCGCGCCATGTCTCGCTCCCGCCTCGACGGCGCCTTCCTCCTCTCGTCCTCATCGCCGCAGCCGCCCGCCAAAACCCGCGCGGGCGGGCGC
>LAPY01000079.1:289585-317803 GCA_000970635.1 Eragrostis tef | reverse complement strand
ACGGTGCCGTCGTGGCCGATGATGGCGGCGGAGGTGAGGTGATGCCCCTCGATCTCGCACATCAGGTGGTCATCCACGTACGTCTGCCACGACATCTTCGCGACCGGTCTCTACAACAACAAGAAGAAGGGACGGACGATCGAGCTCGTGGATCTCTGCGGCGGTGGTGGTGCTGCGGTACTCTGGCCGGGGAAGGGCGTGGTATATATAGATCAACGCGCGGCGAGGCAGGAAACGGGGATCGCCACCACCGCTTCCGTCCCAACCACCCGTTCCATCTTTAGCTCGCCCTTCAACTTCGCCTCCTTTGATGCGCTGCGCGCCACTGGTCGCGCGTCCCCCGCGCCAGTGGGATCATGGACGTGCAAGATAGGCTTGGCGCCGGGCCCGGAGCTCGTACTGCCCCTGGCTGGCGGGCGGGCCATCCGAATCTTACTTTCCAGCCGTCTGCACGATGCCCCGCACCCTGGCCGAAAGCAGTCGCCAAGCTGCCGGTGCTGGGCTTTACAGGCCCAGAATACCTCACCGCGTATTTCTCCTCCTTTTCTTTCCCTGAATGATTAAGCTACATGCAAGGAAAATGGAGAATTGCAAGGGAGTAATTTGATCTGTGTAGTCTTACTGCACTTTACCCGATTTTGCATAGCCGCTGACAGCGGAGAAGCGTCTGTACAGCTGATGACAAGGGCACATCAAAGCTGAAAAAACACAGCATAATAATGAACCCTTGGACCTATCAGACAACTGACACTGGAGCTTTGTGCAATCCATTGATGGTCCAGCTGCTCCGCAATCCATACAAGATTTGGCAAGTACTTCCCACCTCATTCCAGTCCCCACATCTAGTGTTCACATACAAGAAACACTGGCAGCACAGCATATTTTTCACGCGCTACCTACTTCAGAGAAACAAGAACCATGTCTAAGAGTTCAGCGATGCCACGATGGATGCAAAATGACGCAAAAATGCAGTACCAATGAGAACCGAGAGGCGCCAGCAGAATGATTTCAAGTTCTTAGTGCCAGCTTATATATATTGTCCACGCAATGATATACATCTTCCCTGGGCAGAGAATTCCTACTGCATACATAAGCGGCTCGCTACTAGTAGTCTAGTACTCATGGCAAAACGGAACGTCACTGGTTACCAGCATTAGGCTGTTAGCCTTCCACCTTCCATCCGGAACGACTTGCAAGAGTTCCCCAGAGATTACAGTATAACTGCAGCAATCGCAACCGCCAGCATGGAGAGCAAAGGTCCGAAGCATTTGGCCAATGGTTGTGGACTGGAGCCGCTCCGAGCTGGAAGCGATGTCGAATTCGTCGTGCTCATCTTACTGCTTCAAGATAGAAGAACAGATGTCAGTACAGTCAGTGGAAATGTTTCTTAGACTGCTACTAAGAATGAGTTTTGAGGGAGTCTTTTTTCCGTACCCGGCAGCCAAATAGACACAAGTGTCATAACCTGGAAGCAACAAATACATTAAGCATTAGAAGCTTATAAAACAGGTAAAAGATGGAACACATAGCAGGTCTGGTATGTCACTACTGTACAATGACACAATCAAGGTAGCAGCAAGGTAAATTTTAAGCCAGATTATAGAATAAAATTGTAGTAGTATTGTCAAGAGAACAACTTATGATATCAAGCGAGCTTGTTAAAAGAAATATCAACCGAACTGTTCTCACTTTACGTTGGCAACATAAAATCAATAACTCGATAATTGAGTTAAAACATGGGTATGTCATCAAATTTGAAGAAAACTAGCTGCGTAAAATAATCAACCCAAATTGATAATGTGCATGCATGCTGTATTCCAAATACAATGACATATACTAGAAGATGAAGCAGGGGAAAACAGAATATCACAATTTGAGAATGCAAAGTCACAATTGGGTGCAACTAAGCTACTATTTCTCAGAAATATCGATAGCTTCATAGGAAAAAGCACTCATCAATATGAAATTAGCTACTGCTAAATATGATACCATAATACCATAACAGCAGCTTATCTATCACTTAAAGGACTATACATTATTTTGCTACCCTAATGAAATATAACTTATGCCACACCGAAACAAGTTGTAAATGTTCGTGATATAGGTTTCCAGTTCCATAAGTATACATGGACATTAACAAACATATATGTGCATATTATAATGATCATTGTAGCTGCAATAAGGTTCTTAAAAAAAAAGTAGCCGCAGTAAGGATATAATGCTTACTTGGATCTTTCGTTGTTCGCACTCCAGCACCGCCGAAGTCACATGCCACAACATTAGCTCCATTTTGCTGGTAATAGCTATTGAAGGCATATGAAGCATGGGAAGCCAAAGTGTCAGGCTGATAGCAGGGTTGGCTTGGTTGAATAGCAGAGCAGTCCACATTGCCCGGACCACACGCCCAGTTCAGGCCATTCTGCAGTTCTGTTTCCGTTGCATTAGTTGAAGCAACACACCAGGTACCATTCGAACTTGTGATGTTTGATCCAGTCATAACATCCACATTGCCTCGGCCAGTCCAATCAAGGCTGTAGATAGGGCTCTGATCAGGGGAAAACAGCCCCCAGTTCCTCTCCGACTCGATACCAGGTTTCCTGTTTTCATTGAACAAGGAAAAGATGTAGACATCAATTTCTTCCCCTGGTTTTGCTGGTGTGCCGCTGTCATTAACAACATGGCGTATCAGATTGGTATTGTAAGTCTGAGCATTATCTGGAGTTGCTCCGGTCTCCTTGGCTGCTCCCTTGTTCGGCCAACCTGACTCAGTGATCATGATCTTCAGAGTCTTGAAGTTGAGAGCCATGAGGGCAAAGAAGATGGAATCCACCTGAGCATCGAACATGTTTGTGTACACCAGCCCAGTGTTTGGGTCAATCACAGGCTGAGACTGCGGCGAGAACAGCGCGTAGTTCAGCGACACATTGCTAGGCGAGTTCTGGTACGCATAGTATGGGTACAAATCCACCATGAACGGCGCCTGATTCTCCACAAGGAACTCCAGCATGGGCTTCAAGAAGTAGGCATAGCTGCTGTTGAACGCCCCCGCAGACGGCGGGAAGGACCGGGACAGTATCCCCAGCGAGTGCGTGCTGGATATGGTGATCTTCTTGTGCAGCCCCACCTTCTTGAGAGCGGTGTGCACATTGCGCATGGCGGGCACCACAAGCGCGGAAACGTTGACGGGGCTCTCGGTGACCTCGGCGCCGACGGTGATGTAGGTGATCATGGTGGCCGGGTAGTAGGGCACGATGCTGTTCTTGAGCCACGTATCGACGTTGGATTGGTACTGCGAGAAGGCGAGGAGGTCGGAGTTGGGAAGGCCGACCATGAGCTCGACGCCGGTGTTGGCGAAGGCCTTGATGACGTCGATGTTGGTGTCGTACCGGCGCCGTCAAGTCGTCGGCGTTGCGGCCGTAGCAGACGCCAATCTTGCCGCCGCGGCAATGCCCTGCAATTGCGCGTTTACTCTCTCATAAGACCAAAACGCAAACATAGAAAATGCACTAGTTTGAATGATTCCCTTTTATCCAAATGCAGTGATCAATCTTCAGTTCTTGGTTCTCAGTGGAAAGAAACAAGCATGCAAAAGGACAGATTAAAGTACGGCGATACTCCTAGAACATTTCCCCAAAAATGCTTAAGAGCATGCGGCCCCATATCCAGCCAAAAGAGCCAGAAGAATCGAGTCGTCTTCCTAAGCAAGCAAGGCATCTTGTAGTCCACACATTGTTGTACCAATACTCGCAAGTGAGAGCAACTGATTCAAGAACGAGTATCCAAGAAAAACATTCAAGAACAGGGAGGTAGGGACTCACCGACGAGCATCATGAAGAGGAGCACCGCGAACGCCATCGCAAGCCGCCGCGCCATTGCCGCCCGAGCGCCGAACCCAGCCTTCCGCAGCCGCTTCTTCGTCGCGGCGTCTGCGCTTGCGACTGCAATGTTTGGATGGCTGCGGCTGGATGTTTGGAGGAGTGAGGCGGGGAGGGAGAAAGGGAGGGAGCGGGGAGGAGTGCAGTTGTGAGGACGACGCGACACACGAGACTGGCGCGTGCTGACGACGGGCGCAGCCGCTGCTGTGCTTGCGCAGAGAGAACAGAGCAGGGCGTGCAGTGAAGTGTGTGACGGGAGCGGGCGGACGCGAGGCGTGGGTTATGAAATCGGGTTGAGAATATTAAAACAATGGCGGCTCAGGTCCGCAAACAGAAACGGAATGCCGAGGACTTTGCCGGCGACGAGCGGTGACCGAGGGAGGAATGTTTGCTGGTGGGGAGATTCTTTCATGGACCGGGACCACATGCGCCAAGCGGGACCCGGATGTCGGTTGCAAGACATATGGTAAAAAATGACTTTGTAAATGTAGAAAAGTGTAACGGCATCAAGAACATTCCACCAACCTGGCGGAACTGAAGGTAAAAATAGTGAAGATTGAGGCCCCATACTACTTTCCTTCTAAGAATAAAGGTGATTGCGTTGGGCCATTGGGAGCGAAAACTACATTTTGAGTTTTTGACGATACTTTGCGTAAGGAAAGAGTTTGTGACTTCAATAGTGTAGTAGTACTCCGGCTGAACCTTGGCTGGAAAATCAAGCCTGTTTTGTTTTGTTCATGCAAGTGCGGACCCAAAAGAAACAGACACATGAAACCAGTTACCGAGGCATGGACAAGGACACCGGAACAGTACACGGAGCATGGCTGTGGACCTCCAATCCATCGGTACGGCTGGCTGGGTTCTCTTTCTTGGCCTGTTGCGCTTGTGGCGTTCCATGCCACTTTTCCTCTTTCCATTGTCGGGAACGCAAACGTGGAACGGCGTGCTCGCAAATGAAGCTCTCTTGCGTTTGTATGCGTTCTCTTTTCCAATGCCCCGTTCGTCTTTCGCCAACATTTTAACCCTCGTCCGGAAGTGCTTCAAATCAAACTTACAAAACCGTTCATGAACTACGTTTGAATTTAAGCCGTGTTGGTCAATCGGTCGAGTCACTATTCTAATTTCTAAACAAACAAATCCGCGGTCCGTTTATACTCTGAATTTCCGAGATTTTTCGATACGTTTATGCATCATGACGCCCTGACATCGGATGTCGCTTCGCACCTGAAAAGGCGGTAAAGTGGATTGAGGGGACATGAGCTGGGCTGGCTGGAAGTGATGAACTACTATGGGCTCCCAGCCAGCCAATTCGCTGGGGGCTCACCAGCAAGCTCTGGAGCCCAAAAGAAGGATGATTCTGGCCCAAGAGATATATATGCTTCGCCCGGAACCAGGAGCACGAAAGGGCCGCCGGGCAGTAGTTCATGTATCGTCGGGGAAGAAATACGTTGATATTTCAGCCTTTACATAAAAAATGTATATTGCTATAAGTATTAAAAAAAAGAGTACCATTCCCGATGGCACATAGGCCTTGCAAAAAGAGCAGACAATGAAAGTAAAGAAACATCTAATCTGCAACCGAGCAGCCACTAAAAAGCTATATAAATTCAATTTTATGTGGAAGTTTACACGGTAAAACACTTTTGTATTTACGTGCACTTTTCATCTATCATAACGGGGACTGCTCCCTCCAGCCCTCCCCTGCCTAGCCGGCGAGAGGCAGTTGTTTCCACTTTCAGCTACAATGCATGAATCCATGACGCATCTGTGTTTCAGACTGGCTGAGTTGCATAGCACAAGAAGTGAGCTCGATCTTTCCTCGTCTACTAGTGAACGACGACCCTGTCCATGGACCAAACGAACAATGACATAACCAGGGCTGAAACGGCCAACCCTTAGGTCTGACCAGCACACGACCGTCCAGGCGAAAACGGAAAACATTTACTAGAGCGTAGAAACGGTCAACATGGGTTGCTACTCGTCCCGCGTTGTGCGTTCCAACTTCCACCAGTCAGTCAGCCAGCCGACCCCCCACCATCCGAACCTGCTTCCTCAGTCCATAGCGGGTTCACCATCGCAACTTTGGGCCGCTTGACTCTTCTCGAAAGCTCTCTCTCGCAACAGTGTCTTCGCCTGCTTCTTCTCGGAGGGCATAATCCGACCCCTCCCCTTCTCCTCCGGGTCGCCGTCGGCGTTGTGAAGGGTGAGAGTCCCTTTCTGTATAATTATAGCTTTAGTAGGATCTAATAATCTAGTTAGCTTAGAGATATCCTTTCCGGTTTTGCCGTTCTTCGTCGTCCTTTGCGGTGGCGATTTGTTCTTCTCCGGCGCTGGTTGGATTTCTCCCCTATGGTTTTTCTTGTGGTTGTAGGCGCTATGCCTTTTGATTCCGTCGTCGGCCTCCTCTCCCTTCTTCATCTTTTGTGCTCGTTGTCCTGGATTCTTTAGAGGCAGCACCCCATGTAAGTCCTACATCCCAAATCAATGGAGTTCAAGACTATTCTTCCTTCTTGGTTGGCTATTCATGCGACTTCTGGTCGACGAGGATCATTCCCGATCAAGGTTTCTTCAACCTCCAAATCAGAGGCCTCAAAAATCGGCGGCGATGTCAACTAATCAGTTGTTTTCGCTGCCAAATCCACGAGTTGGCGCCCTCCTCATCCATTCGGCGGCAGTTGGTTGGCGAGCAGAGAGGTCTCGTTCCGTGCCGTCGAGATCTGGCGCTGATGAAGCTGGTTCAGTCGTCGTCTTCGATGTGCTGCAAGAGCTCACATGGGCTTGGATGTAATTTTTCTGTTTGTGTGGGTGTTTTTGTAAAAGAGGTTGCAGCTTTGTACTTCTCTGTTTACAGGAATTAATGAGCAATCCAGACCCCTTCGGGGTCGTTCTGCCTTTAAAAAAAAAAAACCTGCTTCCTCTCCCGCCGCCTAACCCAATCCAAATCTCAACTCGTACCCAACCGATCTTCCCATCATCATAATCAGCCGGTAAGGCCTCACACCTGCCCTTCCTTCCGTCGGTTGAAACCGACACACCAGCCTGAAGCTCCTGAACCTTCCTTCACTCGTCACGGCAAGCAGATGCGTCGAGAGCAACGCGTACGTAGCCTGAATCTTGAACTGCCGTCGTCACTGTCACCAGACGGCGGACACGTCCGAGCCTTTTATTTGCAGGAGCTGCTGGATAAGATCCCTGATCTTGAGTTACGTATGGTAGTTCTGCTTGAAATCTCCGTTCAAAGCAGCCCCGTTTTCTCACAGCAAACCTGGCTTGGTTGTTTTCGTGCCGCCGTTTTGCTGAAGTATGCAAACGATCGGCGTGTCGCGTAGATTCAGACATGCAGCTAAGTCAGGGTTCAGAAACAGCAGCGGACATCGCCAACGGGAAAGCACATCATGAATTTGGCATCCGACCATCAGCGATGTCAACGCAAGTTTGAATAAACCTTCATGCGTCCAGAGCAACGCGTACGTGTAGCCTGAAGCTTGATGAGCTGCGATCATCGCTGGAACCAGATGGCGGACACTTCACGACCTTTTTTTTCTGAAGGAGCAGGCTATCTGATCTTGACTTGAGTTACGTATGCCAGCTGCTAAAATTCTCCGTTCAAAGAACCTCCTTTTTGCAGCAGAGGCCAGCAGCCATCTCGCCGAAGTCTGGGACGTGTCTTCGTGTCTGATATATCCAGACATGCAGCTAATTCAGGGTTCAAGAACCGCAGCTCTTACTCTGCTTAGTGGGAAGCACGACATGAATTTGGCGTCCGACCATCAGCGATGTCAACGCTAAATTTTAATAAAACATCGGCGATGTCAACTGCTAAGTTTCAAACAAAGCATCGGCGAGGTCAACGCTAAGTTTCAAAAAACATGGAAGATGTCAACGCTAAGTTTGAATTCATGCGAAACACTACGAGAGCGAGCAGGCTGCCACGTACCTACGGTCTGGTACATTCTCTGGTGGACACCCGACGAGCGTGCCAACAAGTAGGCACACGCCCTTGTCACACGATAAAATGAAAAGCATACCCAGAGAGACGGCGGCCAGTCCACAGGATATGGACGGCACGACTGTTCGAGAGAAGCCCACGTAGCCTTCATATGCACCCCGTATATACCTCAGTATCTGCCGGTCCCGAGCATCCCAAACCTTTTCGCGTCGTTGTCACCTCCTTTCGTTTATTCCAAAGTGCCGGTCCATTATCTGTCGAGTCGATTCCAACGATGGTTAACGCTGAATCCCCCTATCCTGTAGTGGATTACACCGTCGTTGTATGAGTGGCTCCGTGCATGCTCGTGTGCGTCAGTACGTTCAGTTCAGCCGGAAGACCCCAGAAAAAACCTCTGGATTTTTCTCGATCGTTTGCCGCCCGTGGTCGCGGAAAACCGATCGAGCTCGCGAGGGGACGCCGGCCGCGGGCGAGACTGCCAGCAGTCCGGCTCCTGGACGGACCTGCTGGCCGCGTCCCCTCGCGAAACGGCAGATTTGGAGCGCGTCCGTCCGGGCATGGGGCGACGCGTTTCTAGACGCATCCGTGAACCATCTGCGCGGCGAACGGAGGCGGCGAGCGAGCCGGGGAAAACCAGAAAAAAAAATATCGCCCGGACAGGGACGCGACACGGATCGCGGGGCGTTTTCACATGCCCCCGCCGGCGCCGGCCACGTTCCCGCGCTTGGCAGGCAGCCGGGACAGGTAGTAGTCCACCCGTGGTCCACGCGAAACCCAGGGAAAAATTTGTCCCGTCGCGCGTGATTTTTCTGGGTCGCAGCGCCCGCGATCGTGGCCTGGCCGGTCGCTGTCGCCCCTCCCGCGCCGAGCCAGGCCCAGCCTTATCGGCTCGGCATCGCGCCTTTTCGGTGATGGCTTTGGTTTGGTTCGGATAAAACGAGGGAGCATTCCATGTTCCACGCACGAGCCCGCCGGTCAGAGCGTGTGGCCTCGTCGCGGACGCGTTTCGGCGTTTGAACGCACACACGCACGCACGCCAGCGCTGCCGGAAAAATATCACCTGCTGGAGCTGGATGTTGCCCGGGTCGCAGTCCTTGGGCGCAACAGAAAGAAGCCAACCGGAAGAGTCGTGGTGGTATTAGTTGAGCTAATAGCTCGATAACAAACGTGTTTTCTCCTCGGAAAAAAAAAAGATAACAAACGTGTTTGAAAACAAGATAAGTAGAAAAGGACCTGACCTTCCAACAAGCAGACAATGAATGTTGAGTGAGTGAGGCAGGTGGACCATGCCCCGGCGCACTTTTGAAGATTTTGAGCTCGTCGACCACGATAAGCTTGAACAGGTCCGGACCCGGATAAGGATTAGCAAGCATCATGGTATCTTAAGTATACGTTTCGTAGCAGCCGTTCCCTTCCCTTCACCTAAAATATGGGGACTAATATTCGAATCAGGCCGCGCAATTGGCTAACGAACGAAAAGGGAGGAGAAAGGGAAGAAAACATCGACATGAGCATATGGATGGATGGATGTCTGCGTCGATGGGACTTGAAACCACGTTGGGAAACACCACCATTCAGCAGCCTTGTGCCAAGCGGCCAACACACATGCGGACACGAGAGACTGTCGCCGGCTTTCTCGGTCCGCCCGACCTGTGGCCGTGTCCCCGGAAACGCTGCTCGCGCCATGTGTACACTGTTACACTGGCATTTTTATTTGAATTTCATGTGACGTGTTTGCGCTGGTGGCAGCAGTCTGGCAGGAAGACGTGTGAGGTCTGGCCCGTCTGGGGTTTTTCTTTGTCCACCGAACGTGCCCTTGGCTCGTTGCCGGATGGCGCCGACGGGTGTCCGGTTTTGTGCAGCTCATGAAGTTAGGTCCAGTTCTTGGTTACTGCCTCCTGGCCCTAATCAACATTGGAGGTCTTATTAAAGGACATTAATAAAGTACAGGCGGTTAAGGCTGAAAAACAATATACATTTATGCTCCTGGCGGACATGTGAAATGGAACATTATCCTATGATTTTCTATGACAAATCAGTAATGTTCACTATATCTCTAGCTAGTGTTTTTTCGCACGAAAAAAACAAGAAACTATCTCAATTAGTTGGTGAACTATAGAGCTTATATCTTGAGGCAGCTATACTCCCTTGCAGTGCAAGCCAAGGGACAACGTAGTGAAATCACAGTTGTGATGCGGAAAACCACACACGTGTTTTCTCACCTACTCTGATTGGGTCCATGGATTATCTTTTTGGCTGATATACTGATTGACTGAAACACGATACTGTGCATGGGAATCCAATGGCCCGTAACCAGGAGTAAAAATGACGCTTGCAAGCTACTCCTACGACTGTGATCAAGTTTTCGTACGTTCGCAGCCAACATCCGAACCCCGGTGCTCCTCACACTGTTCGTGTCCCGAGCTTCTGTCCCAAATTTAGGAAACAGCAAAAGAGCAATTCCTGGCACTAATTCCTGGCGCTAACCAGTGGCTAGACCGCTAGAGTAGCGAGTTTGCAATCGACATGATGGATTATTTATTTGTTTATTACTGTGAAACTTCCCCATTTTGGGCTGTTTGTACCGGTTTGCAATCGACATGACACCATTTCGCAAAAGTTTTCGTGAAAAATCTGCGATCTGTTCTGATCATCACCGACTTCTCGTGTGGCAACAAAAAAGATAAGAGCCCAACAACAGCGCGCCGCGTGTCCTGGCCCACTTCGGCTGCTATTACATAAACAAGCAACACGATGGGGCATCAATCTCCACCATAACATTCACGGGCCACATGTCATGCTCCGCAACCAACTTGGCAGAGGGATATGTGCACAAATCCAGGTCACATTCACCAAACTACAAGATAAGATCGGATCAGGGCACCAGCAGCAGAATCTGGGCAAAGGGCATGTGGAAGTGGCCAACCAACTTTCACAACCTTTCGTAATACCCATCGTTTTTTATTCTGTGAAAAAACCCGGGCAGTGGCACGAACCATGACGATGGGGTCCATGTCAGCGTCCTAAACAAACCAAACTGTAGCCATGTAGTAGTAGACACAACAAAACGGTGATGTCACTGATGCAAATTGCACGCATTATACTAGTCAAAGCGCACTACGCCGTGTTTGAATTTGTAGGAAGGCACCTAGCATTATCCCGTTTCCAGCTAGAGCTCTCTCTATATATATCCCCTCCCCCCAGCCCTCACAAAGGTCGTGAAAGAGAGGAAGCAAGAGGAGCCGAGGAAGAAGAAGAATACTATATCCATACACCACAACTAGCTTTTCCTGCCGAGTTTTTGGGTTCCAGAAATCTCAAGTCGCGAGCATGGCCAGGTTCAGCGACGCCGCAGGTCTCCCAGTGCACCATGAAGATGAAGACGAAGAGTTGTTCGAGACTTCATCTTCCATCTCCGGCGACTCCGAAGATGAGGACCAATTCTCAGATGGTGAGGGCGATGAAGCTCTAGAGAACAAGTTTATGCAGCAGGCGGCTTTCACGACGCAGCAGCCGGTGCGAAGATTGAATTCCGATAGCCTCTACGATCTGTCATCCATGATGGCACAACTCCCTGTCAAGTAAGTTCTAGACATCGCTCCCATGTATCAGTAAATCTGTAGAGCAAACACAAGGAAGATTTTTCTCACCAAGAATTGTTCTGTTCTATACAGGAAAGGCCTATCCAAATACTATGACGGGAAGTCTCAATCATTCGCGTGTATGTCTGAGGTGAGATGCCTGGAAGATCTTCGCAAGAAGGAGATCCCCTACAAGAAGATCAAACCATCCAAGAGCTATGTAGCACTCGACGGAGGAAACCAGGACTGCCATGTACCTGGTCCTAACAGCAGAGTTGCCAAGACGCCCTCTGGGAATTCTTGCGCAAATCTGATGGCTCGGAACAACAGCAAAAACATGCTCTACAGACCTCCCCCGATTTCTGTAAACAAAAGTGGATACCATCAGTAGGTTATTGGACAGCAAGGAGATGTTGCAGCCCGGGTTTCAGCCCTGTTCTTTTTTTTTTCTTTGAGGGATTTTTGTCGGCAGGCATATTAGCCTGCCTCAGATGTAAGAGGTTTTCCTTGCCTGCAGTCAATAGAGTATCTTCGTTCATCTTGGTCATGAAGATTAATTCCTGTAAATAACAGATTAATCGGTTGATGTACATATCTCCATGTATACTTGAACGGGAAATTCCCTTATATACAACTGACAGATCTCCTAATCTCTGATATTGCACGAACAAGGATTTAAATTATTTAGGTTTTATCCAGAACAGCGGCATATAAGTGACCATTCCTACCTGAATTCTTAGATATATTATACAAGTCACCCTCGTTACCTTGGTTCTTTGTCGATCGGAAATTAAAGGAGGCAGTAGGCACAAAGTAGGAGCCAAAAAAAGAGAGCCTTTGCTCATAATAGATTGGGGAAACATTGAATGGATCATACATTCCAGTCAAAAAAATGCGGAGCTGGCTTTCAGCCAACTAAAAAATGTCTCTTATCTAACAATTCAAAAGTCCAAACCCCAAAATGAGATTAAGCTCCCGTATAATATTGTCAATACATGTGATTAGAACTTGTTCTTTGGTGACTCTCAGGAAATGGAATAAGAAAGCAAGAATTAATCCTATCCCAAGCGACTCAAGAGACAGTTAGAAGGCATAATCATAAATAGCCTGTGCAACTCCATCTTCATCATTAGTAGCGCCGATTACATTTGCCACTGCTTTAGTTTTCTCAGATCCATTTGCAAGAGCAACACCCAGCGAGGCAAGTTGCAGCATTTCTATGTCATTTTCGCCGTCTCCAATTGCCATAACCTTGCATTAAAAAGAAGAATAGAAGTTAGAATTGGGCTAGTCAGTATTTGCAGTGGAGGTTTTTTCTTTTGAGTTGCAAAGTTAAAATAGTGCAAGTAACTGATTTGGATGCTTTTATCCATGCCAAATTTCTTACTATAGGTATTGTCCTATAAAACTACTCCCTGAGGTTCTGAAATGGTGACCTTAGGACAGAAAGTTTAGTTCAATTTTGAACTAATTCCTTTGTCTGAACGACAACAATTTCCAACCGGAGGGAGTATTTCAAAAATTCAAAACATGGAAGTCAGAGATTCCAAATCGAAGAAATAAAATTGAGTAGAAAATGCAGCGCCAAATGAGGTGTTTCTTTAGAGGAACTAAAATCACACTTAATGTTTGGGTCCATCATGAATCCCATGAAGTCGGTGTGATTACAGTATGATACTATTCCTTTTTTGTTGGTTAACATGTGATCATAAGGAATAAGAAGACCAGGACCTATCCATTCCTTCTGAAACCAAACAAGTCAATTAGGTTCAAAACTAGAAGGGGATGGTCCATTTAGCATCCCATTCCTCAAACAGGACAACAGATAAATTCCCCTAGTTGGATTGATTAGCATGACTAAGACATTATTAGCACCACAAACTTGTTTCTTCGGCATCCCACAAGGTCTATAATGTTTTAACAGTTTATCAAGACTGGGAGTTCAAAAGCAAAACTCCATAATCAACAATGTGGTAGGGAATACTGAACAAATTAACTGATTTGATAGCAAAAACATAAGAATCACATTACTTGTTCTGCAATTCTGCTATCAGTTGCAGCACCAGTAGTTACGACTAGCCTCGTAATTCTAGAAGAGTGTGACAGTATATTTTATTCTACCCAAACGCTTTTGCTGCTGTTTCAATGTTCTACCTGAGCAATTAAAAACATGTGGCTAATATCTCATTCGGGGGAGGAAGTGTTTCATCCCTACAATATCTGAAATATCAAGCAGGTGCAACATGCAGTCCACACAACAGGGTGCAGTAATGAGCATAACAACCATCGTATATATAATAGCATGCTGTTTCTACTGACGGGACTATCCTATCAACTTTGGTCCATGTCATGAATATAAACTGAAAAAGTAGATAGCTTAATACCTCATCCGGACTGATGCCGAGGTGGTTCAACAGAATTTTCACCCCATTGCCCTTCGAAGTCGCAGGTGGTACAAGTTCAAGCATGTCAGCTTGTGCCTGAACAACATGGGCCCTTCCCTCTATCACCTTTGCCCAGTGTGGTCTCAGCGCAGATGTAATTGTCTCGGGAGTTTCAAGGAACAGTACTTTCTGGATATTAAAATGATCACACTGTTAAGCTGCAACTTCTTATATCATATATTTTTTTAACATATTTTAGCATCACACATAGTAATAGATCCAATAACGTTCCAGAGATTAATATCCATAAAATTTGTAACATATCTTACCATCTCACGTTGCAATGGATCCAATGATGTTTCAGAACTTACTGGCAATACGTATATTGAAAATGGTAAATTCGGTCAAAATCAGCATTTTTTTCATGACATGAATCTTCCATCATGGTAAATGCGATGCATTTTTTTTCAATTTAACACGTCTTCATGTATCTCGAAAAAATCCTTTTTTATTGTCATCAAATTATTAGTCGTCTCAAATAAGAGAAAAATGAAGAAGATTACTAACCAGCCACTCAATGACAAAAACTAGGCGGCTTTTATAGTACGAAGAAAATAGGAACAAAATTCGATCTGAAGACCCCAGGTCTAAGGGGACATCTACACCCTCAACCAACTGAGCTAGGATCAGTTACTCAGTCAATCAAGCACTGGTTTTAGGTAACAGGTTACCCTGAAACTAATGATTTGATGCTCCTAATTTTCAAGGGAATGAATGCTAAAATACTCTATACATAAATGAATTGATTAATCATGAAAAAATGATTTGATACTCAATGAGCAAAAACAGCTACCTGTATCTCGGCTGTTTCCAAAAGCTGATCAATTGACGGCACTATTTTAGCCTGTAAAACAAACATCAATAACCTTCAAAATCAGAAGGAATAGAAGTGAAGCATACTTAAGAAATCAAGGGAAGGAATGCTAAAATACTCTATACATAAATGAATTGATTAATCATGAAAAAATGATTTGATACTCAATGAGCAAAAACAGCTACCTGTATCTCGGCTGTTTCCAAAAGCTGATCAATTGATGGCACTATTTTAGCCTGTAAAACAAACCTCAATAACATTCAAAATCGGAAGGAATAGAAGTGAAGCATGCTTAAGAAACGATTGACAAACCCCATCATACTTTAGGTTCATGGTATACATTATGGAGAGAATCAACCAATGGGTCATCAAACATAGAATAACAATGATCCTGGCTAAATGCCACCAATGGTATCTTGTGCTCCAAAGAATACAACAATGCCTGTAACATGTCAACAATATCAATGATGTAAAAATGTAAAATTAGACAATATCAATGATGTAAAATGTAAAATTAGATAAGTAAACACCTTAAGGAAAAGGAGTAATGACATTTCCTAATTACTGGAGCACGAGGAGTCTAAAGTAAATACAGGAGCGCCAAGCAAGCGAACTACTGATGGCAGGTACAAGATAAACGATAAAACAGTTACCCGGTTCTTTATGTCCAGCATTGAGGTATTGTATATTTCTCTCAGATACAAAAAAGCTAACGATTAAGCTATAAGCCGGTAGCAGGGTTGTCGAGAGTTATAGTACAAGACACTACCAATCTGTAAGCAAAACCCTGAAACTATGTATGGCCAGGTTACAGTTGACACACACTAAATCCAGAAAGACTGTTGTGTGTGGGTCCCCAAAAAAATGTCTTCAACTAATATTCTATACAGAGTATAAAAGGTAGGTGCGTTTTAAAATGGCGATATACTATGACTATGGTCCACATTGTTTATCTCAAAGCATACAAAACAAAAACAGTTGCTTACCTCTCTACACACTTCTTGATCCAAATTTCTTTTATATATTTGTCTCCCTTCCAAACCATATACCAACAGCCCCTGCAAGTGGTCACACTTGAGACTAGGATCATGCTTATGAGTCATGAGACGGCACACATTTTACCTGACGAGAATATGACTACATGCAGTGCCTAAAATAACAGAAATATAAACTATTAAGTGTGAAGGTAAATCAAGCTTATGAACAGATGCAAGAAACATGTGTGTCCTACATCGTGAGTGTATTGCTCCAGGCCACTAAGGCCTTACTGGCCCACATGGCACAATGTAGTGGTGGATTAGTTCCATGGTGGAAGTTCGAGTAATAGAGTTTAAACAAATGGAAAATGTCATTTGATTGGGGTCACCACAGGAAGAAAATATTTAAGTTATAAAGTTTGTTTTGATGTTTTCTCAATCTTTGCCTTTCCCTACAAATTTACGCACTTAACTCACTCTGGACAGTTTGATAATTGTGGACGCCCAAAAATGTGTACTGAAAGTGCATTTGATATAGGTATATGCCGAAAAATGTGTTTAGTTATAATGTGAAAAATAAGGACATGCTACATATGACACATGTATGTGCCAATGGAATGTATGTGCAAGTGATCAGAATGTCTATAGTTGTAGAGATGCAGCAATTTCACTATAAAGGAAAACTTCTTTCCCAAACGACTGTATTTTGCACTAAATGGACCTATACCAACCTGAAGGAATACACCAGGCGAAGATTCTGAAACAATGCCAGTTCTTCCGGATAAATCAGCCATACTGAGAGCATCAATTACAGCAGGGCGTGCCTGTTTTCGGCGATGTGGAAATAGAATAATCATAAGCATCCTCAAAAAAGATCACACATTGCAAAGGAAAATATAACAAGAAAAAGACAAAAGCTGATCAATTGATGGCACTATTTTAGCCTGTAAAACAAACCTCAATAACATTCAAAATCGGAAGGAATAGAAGTGAAGCATGCTTAAGAAACGATTGACAAACCCCATCATACTTTAGGTTCATGGTATACATTATGGAGAGAATCAACCAATGGGTCATCAAACATAGAATAACAATGATCCTGGCTAAATGCCACCAATGGTATCTTGTGCTCCAAAGAATACAACAATGCCTGTAACATGTCAACAATATCAATGATGTAAAAATGTAAAATTAGACAATATCAATGATGTAAAATGTAAAATTAGATAAGTAAACACCTTAAGGAAAAGGAGTAATGACATTTCCTAATTACTGGAGCACGAGGAGTCTAAAGTAAATACAGGAGCGCCAAGCAAGCGAACTACTGATGGCAGGTACAAGATAAACGATAAAACAGTTACCCGGTTCTTTATGTCCAGCATTGAGGTATTGTATATTTCTCTCAGATACAAAAAAGCTAACGATTAAGCTATAAGCCGGTAGCAGGGTTGTCGAGAGTTATAGTACAAGACACTACCAATCTGTAAGCAAAACCCTGAAACTATGTATGGCCAGGTTACAGTTGACACACACTAAATCCAGAAAGACTGTTGTGTGTGGGTCCCCAAAAAAATGTCTTCAACTAATATTCTATACAGAGTATAAAAGGTAGGTGCGTTTTAAAATGGCGATATACTATGACTATGGTCCACATTGTTTATCTCAAAGCATACAAAACAAAAACAGTTGCTTACCTCTCTACACACTTCTTGATCCAAATTTCTTTTATATATTTGTCTCCCTTCCAAACCATATACCAACAGCCCCTGCAAGTGGTCACACTTGAGACTAGGATCATGCTTATGAGTCATGAGACGGCACACATTTTACCTGACGAGAATATGACTACATGCAGTGCCTAAAATAACAGAAATATAAACTATTAAGTGTGAAGGTAAATCAAGCTTATGAACAGATGCAAGAAACATGTGTGTCCTACATCGTGAGTGTATTGCTCCAGGCCACTAAGGCCTTACTGGCCCACATGGCACAATGTAGTGGTGGATTAGTTCCATGGTGGAAGTTCGAGTAATAGAGTTTAAACAAATGGAAAATGTCATTTGATTGGGGTCACCACAGGAAGAAAATATTTAAGTTATAAAGTTTGTTTTGATGTTTTCTCAATCTTTGCCTTTCCCTACAAATTTACGCACTTAACTCACTCTGGACAGTTTGATAATTGTGGACGCCCAAAAATGTGTACTGAAAGTGCATTTGATATAGGTATATGCCGAAAAATGTGTTTAGTTATAATGTGAAAAATAAGGACATGCTACATATGACACATGTATGTGCCAATGGAATGTATGTGCAAGTGATCAGAATGTCTATAGTTGTAGAGATGCAGCAATTTCACTATAAAGGAAAACTTCTTTCCCAAACGACTGTATTTTGCACTAAATGGACCTATACCAACCTGAAGGAATACACCAGGCGAAGATTCTGAAACAATGCCAGTTCTTCCGGATAAATCAGCCATACTGAGAGCATCAATTACAGCAGGGCGTGCCTGTTTTCGGCGATGTGGAAATAGAATAATCATAAGCATCCTCAAAAAAGATCACACATTGCAAAGGAAAATATAACAAGAAAAAGAAAGCGCTCATTCAAGCTTCATACAAGCAACACAACTGAAAGATATGGTCCAAACATTATGGATATGTTAGAAGGCTGATTTTTGGCCTATCCTAGCAAGAATGTGGCCAAGAGTTTTAAGTTAGCTGATCTTTAGCATCGTGACATCGTCAAAAAAAAAAGTGAGAATCTGTCGAAGAATTCATGCTGAGGAATGGAAAATTATGCAATTACATTGCAGGAATCTATTTGCAGGAGGAGGTCCATATTGATGTGATACAGGGTGAAAAGTGGGAATCTATTGCAGGAGGAGATCCATATTGATGTTATTTTATTTTCCTTCTTGATGAGAGATACAGGGTGAAAAGTGGGAATCTATTGCAGGAGAAGGTCTATATTCAGCGCGCTGCCATTTTGCTTCCACTAGGGTCCTCCGTGGACTGCTTACACAACCCACTGCAGGGAATGCCATGCCTGGTGGACCTCTCAATACCTGCAAGTCCATTTAAGGCGATTCTTTTCTATGAAGGTGATGTTTGGATTCCTGGAAATGAGAGTTGGGTTAGGGAAATGAGGGGCCTGGATATCATATCCCATGTTTGTTTGACCGGAAAGGGAAATGAGGGGGGGACGAGTTAGGGAAATGAAGCCTCCATTTCCAGGAAATCTTAACCCAGTGGGGAGGGTGGGTTTTGATGGGAAATGGTCATCTCTCTTGCCGTGGCCCCTCTCACCGGCACACCGCCACCTGCTGCTCCCTGTCGAGCCCGGGCCCCCACTCGCCTCTGCAGCTCCTGATTCATAGATTTCTGTCCCAAAGCTTGATTGAAGCTCTCATCCAAAGCATGGCGTTGTGTCCCGAGCTTGCGTCCTTGAGATTCAAGATCTGCGGTCTGCTCTTCCTTGCCCAAACTGATCCAAGCTACTGTATATCTGTCTTCTCATCCATGAGCGATGGATTTTTTAGGTGATGCCGACTATTGCTCTTTGATTTTGGGTAAGACGAGAGAGAAAACGCTGGAACTCGAAGCAAGGAACGGATGGGGAAGATAAGCTCGTGTTGAATAATGCTAGGGTGTGTGGGTCCCACGTTGGTTTCCATATCCCAATCCAAGGAGCACCCGAACATGGGAAAGGAAATAAATCACCATATCCCTAACCCAAACCCTGCCATCATATCCCAAATTTATTTCCCTATCCCTAACCCATCTGATATCCAAACACCACCAAGTAGCTACGCTGCAAACTATAGCTCAACCTTTCTCAGCAAGTGTATTCCGTAAGAAAGCATTACATGACAGCAAGTATCATCTCTAACGATGCAGTGTCCTAGTCAAGAATGAGGGCGTCTTTTTCTCTCAGATATTGCAGATATTTTCATCGAGAAAGTATAGTTTGTGATTTGGAATCTTTGCAAGCTACCCAAACTAAACATCCATTATTCAAATGATAGTTATGATCAACCCTGGCATCTCAACATATATTGGCTATAAGCAAACTAATTAACAATTCATGTGCCTCTGCTCTTCAAATATATAGTTGAACATGGGTGAAGAACTTCTAATACCTTTCCTGTGGCGATAACTATGTTTACTCCTCTTGATCTGGCTTCCCTTAAAGCTTCTGCATTCCGTTCTGTAACTTGACTTTTACTATTGAGCAGTGTACCTTGTTCAAACAATAAAAAGTTAACGCTAAACTATAACACATATAGACTGTAAACATGTGCGAAGAGCCAAGGATATACCATCCATATCCAAAAAGATATATTTGAATTTTGGTCTGCAAAATCTTAGGTTGACAGATCTCTTTTCACTATTTGTCACTTGCCCTGTAAACATTCTTAGACATAAAGAGCTCAATTGTATCATCATGAGTGTGACAATCATGTCTATAAGATGAAAATTTAAACACTATGGCAGGAGAACAAGTACAAAAACATAAAGAAACGTACCATCCAGTGAATCTGTATGAAGCTTGCTCGAATCCTGAGCACTCTTAGCAAGACCTTTTCCCTTCCACCTTAGACTTTTTAAAATGAGATGTTCCTCCTTCTCCATTTCCATGGCAGCCTCATCACTTGCCTCATGATTAAAACCAAGGAGGTGTAATATGCCACGAACCTGATATGGAGCATTAGTACAGGAACTAAACATTCAGTTTGTGTGCTAAATCTGAAGGCATCTATGCAAGACATAGTGCAAGTAATCGGTTTGGAAAACAATTACTGTTCCCAGTTAGACAATGCACTGATATATGGATAAGTGGAGTTGGGAACTTCATAGGTAAACTTGATGCATGAATCATTAAACGTTTGGGGAAGAACATACCGCTAGCACCCGCACTTCATCAAGAAGCGTAACACCTTTTTCCTCAGCTTGCCTTGCAGCTGTCTCGACTGATATTGCTATATCACCTAACATTAGCTGCATGAAATATATAATGTGAGGGAAAGGAGAAAAAGATAGAATGAAGAAACTAATAGCAGAACAGCATTCAAATAAAAGATCGTTACTTACAGTAGGAACATCAAGATCTGGAATGAACTGTGACATTGAGAGCATATCAGCAGCAGAGTCCTCCCCTCTCCATTCTTTGTTAAGATTCTGGATGAAGTTATCATTGCATAACAACACAGAAACCTCAACCTTGTCATACTTTCCCACATCACTTATGGAAGTATCACGTGTGCTGTAGTTGGAATCCAGAAGTCCATCAAGTGCAATTTTCATCGCCATCGGAACATTTAATTTTAGAATTTCTACAATGTTCTGCAGGCATATTACCGAAAGTGCATGTTAAAATACACTGTTACAACATTACAAGCATATCTGAACTTCCCATCAGTTGTTGAAATAAAGTACTGGTAGTCAAATAACACCAGAACTCCACAATATACCAAAACAGAAATAGATGGAGTAAATCAAGTAACCAGCATGTACCAGTTACATAATCACAACCACAGTTACACATCAATTACGGGATATCCTTAGCTGTAACCTACATTGACCTAGACCTACTAATACCTTGGCAAAAGAGGTCTCCACAGAGACACACGCTGAGCTACCTGAAATCAAACACAGTACATCTCTACGCGACGATATTTCTAAGGAAGTGACTTTACAATCATTCAACTTCAGGATACATAAATGCAACCAGTACGACAGGGCAAAAACACAGTTTTTTTTAATCAGTCAATCAACGAGAAATGGATCCTACATTGATCACAATAACAGTCCAGCCAATCAAATTGTTTAGAAGTACAAGAATATGTCTTGATAGAATACGTGCAGCTAATGGTGCGCCAAATACATCAATTACAATTTTTTCATCAGTTTTTCAGATTTCAGTGACACTTCTAAACCGGCAGGCAGCCGCAATACAGAGAGAAGTTTCATAAGTGCGATACGTACCAGCACTTCTGAGTCATCCGGCATGTCCTCCTCGACGCCGATGCGGGCGTAGAGCTCGATCTCGCTCTCCTTGGGCGGTGGCGGGGGAGGGGGAGGCGGCGCGGCGTCCTCTTGCGGCTGCGCCCGTTTCGACGCCGCCTGCCCGCGCCGCGCCCTGCGGAACCCACGGATGCCAGCGAAGAACCCCGAAAACAGCGGCGACGCCCATGGCGAGGGCTCGGGGGTGGCCGTGAGCCCGCGCCAGGAGAGCAGCGAGGGCGTGGGTGCCGCCGCGGCGGTGCGGCGGGGGGATAGGGAGGTGGAGGGACGAGCGCGAGGCGAACGGGAGCGCGCGTGACACGATGCGCGCCATGGCCGTGCACGCAGTCGTGCTCGGGGCTCGTGTGGCGGCGGGAGCCAGGGGAAGGGAGACAGAGGAAGGGAGGAGGGTTTTGTTGCTTTTGGCTCGTCCGATTTTGGTTCAGACGGTGCAGGGGTTTCAGTTCATGTTTGCACCAAATGCACTGAAATTTTTCCCTACTGATGAATATGTGTGCGAGTTTCCTCAAAAGAATGTGTGTTTGAGTTCATTAATTCGAGTATCGAGTTTGATTTGCTCTAACACCTTCATTGGCTTTTCATTTGCTTTATGTGCACGTCCCTCCAAAAAAAAAGTTTTATGTGCACCGATATTTCAGTTTCCTCTGGAGTATCATTTTGGTGCGCTTCACCGTTCGAATATTCCGTTGAATATCTTCCCCAAAGTGAACGAACAGATGAGGCACAAATTGCGCAAAGGAACTACAATTACAGACACCGCACACAGCAGCACGAGAGTAACTTGAGCACAGTCCAACAGAAATTCACATCGGAAGGCATCCACAAGTTGCTAATAACAGTTTTTTTCAAGAATACACAGAACTGTGGCTATGATTGGCATGATTAGCCTTTTTATTCCCGGGAAACAATGATGCAATTGAATCACGTGTTTTTGACACTTTGAGGAAAAACTTGAAGAATCGACACATTCACAACTCTGAACTCTAGAAACTACGACCTCTATGCACACAACTTTTTCCCGATGGCATTGCCATGGCTATCGAGACCCTTCAGCTTCTACAATGCTAATTTGCTCATTGCCTATCTAGAAATACACTCTGCATTTACAGTATGGAAAACTGTAGGAAGCAAGGACCTAACAGGCCCGAACTTCGGTGAACCGGCTTGGGGCTGGTTCACAATTGCTGTTGAGTTTCAGTGATCCAAAGAGGCAGGACAACTTCCTCATGAAGGGCTTGCGAGTGACTGCTTCCAACAACACTTCACCTTTCCTGGTGTCAATGTAAGCATCATAACCTTCAAGGTCAGCTTCCGTTATGACGACCGCATCGATGCATACAGTGGAGCTGATCGGTCTTGGTACCATAACTTGACAAAGCGGTAAACCGCTATCTTCACAATCAAACTCCATTGTGTGGTAATCATAGATTTCAGTGTTGGTGATGCGGTTTGCAATTTGCGTAGGAAGAAGCCCAGTTGTGAGAGTGCTAAATGCATTAACAGCCTGCATAATTACACACAAAGTGCCTCAGGATCCAAAGGATTGTAATAATAATTTCCACTTGGATAGAATGCAATAAAACAGGGAATATTCATACATGCCACTGTGATGGTGCCAATAGCACTCTAGGTCTAATGGACCGGATATGATCTAAAGCTTCTTCAGGCTTCATGCCCCTGTATTTAATCTATAAGACAAGAAAGACAATGAGATTTCAACAAGAAACTGAATAAGAATCTATGTGAGTTCAAAATTCAAATTTAATTGTCCTACCAAATAGCACAAAACAATAGTGGTGCTGCGTCCTCTTCCAGCCTTACAGTGGACGTAAGTAGTACCGCAATGTGATGCATTCCCTGAAAAAACATCATGTCATATATTAAATTCTATCTATTTGAGATCCATGTGAATTGTTAAGAGAAAATAGGATAAAAAAACATTCACAGGGAAACTTGATATACCATTCACAGTTATTTAGGTAATTCAGATAACAGTTGTTTGAAAAGGCTATGAGGACAGAAGACGGTTAATCGACACATATTAACATTTAGTATGGAAGAGAAGTGGCAGGAATAAACTTCAAGTAACGAGAAAATGGAATTCCTGATTCCTCAATGGGCGCTGATAGCGGACACACAAAATAGAGCTTTAGGGTCAAAATAGCATGCATCATGCGTTGGTACGTTGCAAGTCAACCCTGTTTAAATGACTGGAGACTGGACTATTGACACTGCCTAATGGCTGGAGTGGACTCAATACTGTTGCATCAGTGCAACTAGACAAATTTTCACATAATCATCATTCATGGTGTCAAATACAATAATGGCTAACAGCTAACAGAACCTTGATCCAACAGGGAAAGGGTTGAGCAGGCCCTCCACAGTGGGGAGCGGTGACCGATGCCCAAATGCTCTTTTCAAGTTCTGGGCATCGCTCCCAGCGCGGTGTCATGCAATGCCCGGAACAATCGATGCTAAAAAATCAGGAACCGGAGCACGTACTTGCGCCGGTGCCCGTGATGTAAAAAACGATTATTTTATTGTATCACCGGAATGAGCAATGAAAGCGGAGATGTTTTTTTCCTTTCCATGTAGGGCCATACACGCAGGGGCGTCGGTGCCCGCCGCTGTGCGATTCACCTCCGCTCTCATTTTACCGTCTGTGGGACCCAATTTTTTTCCAGGAACCACTCCCCATTGTGGAGGGCCTAAAAGAGTGCTGCAACTTATAGGCAGTTATACCTACTACATTTGAAACTAATGAAAGTAGACCACAAACCGCTGAAGAGGTGGTTTTCCACTGACTAAATCCCCTAAGTCACCACAAGATAGCACCCACTTCTGTCGTCTGAGTTTATTGCTACCAGATTTGCTTTGCAAAATATCTTAGTCTGCCACTATCAGCTTTTGTCGTAAATATAAGTCAATATCTATTCTTAGAAGAAAATAAAGGACAACAACTAGGAACACCGAATTGCAAATTGAATTCACATGTTATCAGAAAGTCTTCGAATAAAATAAAGTACAACAACCAGGAACACTGAATCACAAATTGAATTCACAGTTTATCAGAAACGGTTTGAACTTACGGTGGATGAAATCTATGGCTCGACAAATATCCTCAAGCGAAGGTGCAAACAGGTAATCCCTTGTTGGAATTACCAAGTGATCGATCCCATGGGCCTGGTGAATGAAAATGCGTGTTACTCATATAGTCATATGCCATTCTCCTTTTGCTCACTGAATGGAATGACAGTGATCTGAAGTCTAGAGGAGGCGTCACATGTATGAAAACAAATTTATGAATTCAAGGCCCAAATAATTTAGTGGACATTCAAGAATCTCAAAATAGAAGAAAATGGAGTCCTAGGTTATTACAACGCGAGAAGAAAACAGATCATGTAGCTGGAATGAAATATTTTACCTGGTACAAGGATGACGGGACCAGAGTCTCGTAAGGTTCATTCAAAGTTACAACTCCATGAACTCCAAGTTCCTTCAAACACGGAACATCGCTTGGAAATGGAACAGCACCAAGCAAGATAAACTGCAAATGGAGGTTGACAAAATTAGGCGACCGCATCTTTAGAGTGCAAATTAAGCCGATACACGGAAGAATACTAGATTCTGTGAAGCAATAATCAAACGTCAGCAGCAAACCAGCAACCAAAGTGACACTATTCAGAAATGGCAAATTTCCTTCTGCAACGTATGCGCGGTGGTCCAAGGCATATGCACTTGTGCTGGATATGCGCAACTTATGCATATCCATCGACCGGTGACAGACAACTACTCATTCTTGTCACAGTTAGGTAAAATTAAAAATTGGACAGACAACCACCGCTACTCGCAATCGCAAGGGGGGATCACTCGTAAGCACATACTAGCATACAAAATTAACAAAACATGGGCAATCCGCGAGTCCAGCTCAAAGATTTACTGACACTGTACAGAGAACAGCATGAATACCAGATGTAAAAACACAGGTGTAGTCCCAGAGGAAACAAAGATGATAAAACACCCAACATCTCACAGGAATTAGTCAATAACTGCAGTAACACTCGCACGATCCGCGTAAAACGGAAGGCAAAGCGGGACCACTACCTGGTCGACGCGGTCCCACCACCGGAAATCCGCCTCGAAGCGGTTGCGCAGGACGTTGTAGAGCAGAGTCGGGTAGAACAGCACCCTCGCGCCGGCGCCGACGAGCGCGCGCTTCGCCTTCAGCCGCGCGACCTCGCCGCTACCCCTCGCCTCAACCTCCTCCTCCTCCTGCTCCCCCACTGTCCCCGCGTCACTGTCTCCAAACTCGCGAATCCTCATCCCCCAATCAACCAGCAGCTCGAGACACCGAACACTCAACACCGAGGCACCTCTTCCCCTTCCTCAAGGAGCAGATCCGTGGTGGAGATAAAGAAATCCGTGGATCGAGAGGGAGTGGGTGGCCTTGCTCGTGGTCGTGGCCTGGGGGCGCGAGAAATGGGAAGAATGCTTTTGTCTAAAACCCCAGCAAAAGCCGGAGGAAAACAGGTGGCACGGAATGCTGAATCGGAAGGAAGGAAAAGGAGGCGGAGCTGGCTCGCGGTTTTTGGTTGGTGGGAATTTATCGGAGGGAAGAAACGTGGGTGCGTTTCTTCCCCAGGCCCTCGACAAGTTGTCATTTTGCATTGTGGCGCCCTTGTTTCGTTTTCCGGTTGGTGCAACAACAATTCTTCAACAAAGCTTCAACGTTTTGTTCATGGGCCAGCAGCGTACATGTCTTTCCGAGGACGCAAATTACATGATGGAAAACATTTTGAACATGTTGAAAGCCCTTAGCTAGGTAAGATCTTTCTGAGACAGAGGAATGGTAGCTTACCAAATAATATTGCATTACCAAAGTTATGCTAAATTGATGATCATAAAAGCCGGGGGGGGGGGGGTTGGTATAAAATTAATTACAGTCAATGACCCCACAAAGAAATGTTGTGTCTTAGGTACTGTTTGTTTTCCATTCATTACATCACCCAATTTATATATTTTATAAGCTGAGGGAGAGCAGTTTATTGAATTTTGATAATATAGCATGTGAATTGTTATAGTCTAACTATAATTTCAGACTTGTTATTTTTTAAACTTATAGGTTGTATAAGCTAGGTTATATAATCTAAGTAGAAAGCAAACATGGCGTTAAGATTATGGTCATCATTATATATCGTTGAAGATCATTATTTCTCACTTTTAAGGAAAACCATAGTACTGCACTCCGTCATGCTTGTGCAAAGGGGTCAAATGAAGCTTTGACACAGATAAAGCGCATGATGTGCAACTACACAATAAGTGCATAGTATTAGGCTACTCGCAAAGTTTCATTTTGTTGTTTCCAAAAGTGCCACATAAGCAACATGCTATGATGAATGAAACACCTCATACAGTGCATTGTTTTATTTTTTGTTTGTTTCTAAGAAGTACGTGCAAGCAGGGACTTTAGTAGCCATGGGTGTAGATGCACCCAGGAAAAAAAATGAAAATCGTCTCTGGCCTTTAAATGTTCACCGTATCTACACCACCCTCAAGCTAAATCTATGCACCCAAAAGACAAAAATTCAAAAAAAAAAGAAGGACAAACCAATTAGCAAATAGATCAGGGCTGCACCCCCTTGATTTATTTTTAGCTTCGCCATTGTGTGCAAGAGACAAATTGTGTTGGAAATAGTGCATATTACATGGTTCCATCTCTCTCATCATCAATTTTTTTGTCACATCACCAAAGTTATTGACATGGCATTATATTTATTGAAAATGAGACTCATATTAGTAGTAGCCTTACATTACAACTAACTAAAAGCACCACTGAAAACTAGTACAATCCAATTTAAAACGCACTTCTTTTGATTGTGAAACTCGGAACCTGCCTTGCAAGCATACACGCGAACGCAATTATCAGCTATGCAGGGGCATTAGCGAAAAAACCGCCTAATCGCCAATCGCACGCGTCAATCGCTTTCCAAGGAGGCATCATCGCGAAGCCGCCCATTCATCTCCGAACACTTCGCCCTTCGAATATCCTTGGCGCCTCCTTCAACAGCGCCCGCTCCGGCAAACCTTCCCGCGTCTAATCCAGGCCCTCCGTTCTCCATCGGAGGAACCAGGAAGCCTAATCCGCAGACAGCGAAGCACCGTCGGATGAGGATCGGACGGTAGCATTCGTCGCCAAAAGCTACTGCCGTCCCGCTGACAGCCCCCGCCGCGGTTTCGAGCCCACCTGCGTGATTGTACTGCGTCGAGCTGGCGGCGTCAGCGGCATCACGCGGGACGTACGCGCACGACCTGCCCCCTCCCACGGGTCCACGTCGCCCACCCGTTCCTGGTGAGGCAGGCTGATGTTGTCGGCGGGGCCCGCGAGCTTGGTCCGCGGGTCCCAGAGGGCGGTGTCGGTTGGACGCATCCCGTTGGTGGATGGGAGTGGGCCCCGGCGGCTGCTGGCCTCGGGTCGGCAGGGATAATGGGTATCCCGCGAACATTGACGTGGCGCTTGACTAGGAGGTGCCGGCGTGCCGCCGGCTAAGCTGT
>LAPY01000079.1:276468-287393 GCA_000970635.1 Eragrostis tef | reverse complement strand
GCCGCCGGCTAGCGTTGGCCTCCGACCCAACGGATCCACTGCGGCACTTCGTGGGGCGGCGGTTCCCTCGTTCTGTTGCTTTGCCAGCTCTGGACACGACACTCTGGTTTGCTACTCTTTTACACGGGTCATGTACTACTAAGTGGAGTAATACGAAATTTCACGACAGTGGAATAACACGCGGATCCTCAGGGTAGCACTTATAACAACAGAAATATATATGGTTGCGTCAGCTGGCGGCATATGTGCTCATTTGATCCACTCACAAATGTTAGATTGAAATCACGGGTAAGAAAGGATTAGGTTGGAATCAGAATAGTGCTAACACAAAAGTCGACAGTTTTTCTTCAACAAAAGTCAATCTTTAGCGGCGATTGGCTGGATTACGTTTCATGCATCTGGGGCGCACCGCAAGATCACTTTCTGGAATTGACGACACCAAACAGAGGAACGGATTCGGAGCAATCTTTTCCGCGCGGGAGAGTGCCAGTGTGCTGGAGCAGAGGGTAGAATGTAGACGTTCATTTCGGACGACGACGACAGCGATCGTGTTTGCACGTCGCCGTCAGAGAGCGCGTCTACACCGCTCGTAATTGGCGTCTCCAAAACTCCGTGTATCGTCAGTCGTCTGTCGGATGTGATTCATCCCACTCCAAAATGTCATGGCCCCCAAAGGAGAAATGGCAAAACCGCAAAAGAAAAGAGTCACTGTGATTCCCAGTGTTTGCATTGCATTGTATTTTTCGCCGGAGCTAGAAAGACACGGAAAACACGTGTCTTTGCTCGTCGTATCCAAGCTAGACTAGTGGACATCATCCTCTCTAATTTCTGACGTGTAAAAGAAAAGAGACTCCGTGAGTCCAGTTCACCAGGGGTTAGTGGTTCACATCGATCAATATGCTCAAGCACACGTGATCCACGAGCTGAGAATACCGCTTTGACATGCTAATCCTTTTACCCAAGTCGAGTGTTTGAGCATCCACTGATCATACTTCACTTTTGGAAAGTGTCAACTAGTCACCTCGCGAGAATATTATTGGAATATTCAATAGTATGTCAGCCATGATCAAAAAACTATTCTGTCAGCCCACGAAGCCTAGAGTCCTAAGTGGGCTAACATAGATGGGCCCAGTTATCCCAACACAAACAAGCCCACGAAGGCTTTGCCCTTCCCCAGTGCACGCGCACGATTTGGATCCGACCAGACCACCAGACCCACCCGGACCCGCCGACCGGCAACCATTCAGCCGAGCTCCGCCGCCGCGCGGCCGCACCACGCTGAAACGCGCGTCGCCAAACTAGAAAACCTCGCGCCGCGCCGCCCTGCCACCTCACCGGCGGCAACCCTCAATCTACCACGGCCTCCCGCCCCTCGATTTCCGCTCGCCCGCCTCCCGGGACCCTAGGCCGCCACAGCCATGTACCGCATCGCCGGGAGCCACCTCCGCTCGCTCAAGGTACCGCCCGCCCGCCCCCATCCGATACCTCCGCAAACCCCATCGCGTCGCCACCCGACAAAGGGGACGGTTATTATGATGTACAGATGGATGCTGCGTGCGAACGATTTATGTGCTTGTAGTTTGGCTGCTCGACTGGTCTAGCTTTGACTGATCCAAATTTTTGATTCAGAGACTATCCTTTGTTAGCATTTTAATCATGAATGGCAGAGTGTCTTTATTGGTGTTGTGTTAAATGGCTCGTCATTTTACATTTTTGCATGGAAATGTGTGCATTAGAGCCTTCTTTGGCTGGCTAATCATGTTATGTTAGGTAGGAATGTCCAGATGTGATTTCTATTGGTTAATGAACTGGTAGACAGCAACCTATGACCAATATCATTTCTGAAGTAGAGCTTTTTCTCTCTTCTTCTTCTTCTAATTCACACATGTATAAAGCAACTGTTGTTTACATTGAAATTTTTTGTTCGGGGCCCTCTTTGATGATGTTACCAAATCATGATGAACTGTTTCTTCTGTTTTTGTATTTGCAGCAGCATGGATCCAGTAGATTGGCTAGCACAAGTGTCGTTAAACAGTCTTCAGGTGGGTTGTTTGGCTGGCTTCTTGGGGGAAAGTCAAGCGAGCTTCCTCCTCTCACTGTGCCTCTCCCAGGCATTACCGTTCCTGAACCACTTCCAGACTTTGTGGAACCAGCTAAGACAAAAGTTACCACTCTTCCGAACGGTGTCAAAATCGCATCAGAAACATCACCGGTATCACATACTGAACACTGTAGTCTTTAAAGTGTTTCATGGTAACCAATCTTTCTGCATTTGCATGCAAGTAACTTGTGCTATGACTGTACTGTAGGGTGCAGCTGCATCAGTAGGACTGTACATTGACTGTGGTTCTATTTATGAAACACCTGAGTCATCTGGAGCATCACATCTATTGGAGCGAATGGCTTTCAAAAGCACTACGAACAGGAGCCATTTACGGCTAGTTCGTGAAATCGAAGCCATCGGTGGAAATGTTTCTGCATCAGCCTCTCGTGAACAGATGTGCTATACTTACGATGCATTCAAGTCTTATGTACCCGAGATGGTCGAAGTTCTCATTGATAGTGTGAGGAACCCGGCATTTTTTGACTGGGAGGTTAAAGAGCAGGTATTCTACTATTTTGTTATTTGAAGGCAATCACAAAGTTCTTTGACGATGTGCTAATGATGTCTTGTTATATCCATAGCTTGAGAAGATCAAAAGTGAAATTGCTGAAGTGTCTGACGATCCTCAAGGCTTAGTTTTAGAGGCACTGCATTCATCTGGCTATTCCGGGGCACTGGCGAAGCCCCTGGTGGCACCAGCATCTGCTGTACATAGACTGAACAGTAGCATCCTTGAGGAATTCATTGCTGTAAGGCTTATCAATTCTCATTTGCATTCTTGCTGTAAGTTTGGTCAGAAAGGCTTTGTTTTGACATTTGCATATGTTGAGGGATTCAGGAAAACTATACTGCTCCAAGGAGCCTCTTTTGGCCGACCTCCCTAGTGTGAAACATCTGGAAGAGCCAAAATCGGTTTATGTGGGAGGAGATTACCGTTGTCAAGCAGACTCTGCGGTGAGTGCTCTTTGGTGCATACTGATAATTCGTAATGATGCATGATGCATATATGGTTTCTTTCGACACTCGTTTTAACCTTTTTTTTTCTTGGGAACAGAAAACACACGTGTCCATTGCTTTTGAAGTGCCAGGTGGATGGTCCGACGAGAAAACAGCTATCACTACTACTATCCTTCAGGTACAGTTGACAAATATGAAGTGACCCAAAACTCCTTACTGGGATAATTTCTTTGTTGAAGACATTGTGGTTTAGTTGTTTGAAGGGGATCCCTGGCGCAGTGGTAAAGCTGTTGCCTTGTGCACGGGTTCGAGTCCTGGAAACAGCTTCTTGCAGATATGCATGGAAAGGCTGTGTAGAAAAGACCCATAGTGGTTGGTCACTTTCCCGGACCCTGCGCAAGCGGGAGCTACGTGCACCGGGCTGCCCGTTTTTCATTGTGGTTTAGTTGTTTAGGGGCCTTCACGCTTCCACTATTAGATGTTATATCATAAGATTTATCATATATGTTCAATCATAAAGTATATGCAATATGTATAATTTAATATATTTGCAGATGCTCATGGGAGGTGGAGCTTCTTTCTCTGCTGGTGGTCCTGGGAAGGGCATGCATTCTAAACTGTGTATGTTCTTTTTAAGTTCTGCTTCCGTACTGATGACTATAATTCATATGGACTTATTTATCTAGTATTTAAAAACATACATGATGTTTTACGTGCAGATCTTCGGATCTTAAACAACTACCAACAGATCGAGTCTTTCTATGCATTCGGCAGTATCTACAATCACACGGGTCTTTTTGGAATTCATGCAATAACTGTAAGCATTTTATCAAACATTAAGTCTCCTGAGTTTTCAGTTACTTAAGGAAGATAATACAGGATACTTTCCTTATCTTTTGGAAATTGTCTTTACTCTTTAGTTTCTAATATGTTTCTTGATGTTTGTGCTTTGATTAATGTATCCACGTCCACTTTCATCTCTCTTGTCCCTGGTCACTGAGTTAGATAACTTAGATTTGACAAGGAGGATAAATTGTTTGTCTATAGTCAAAGAACAAAGTTCAAGCAGCTAATGGGTTTTCTAGTCATAATAGAGGCCAAAAGAAAACCAAGTAGCTGAAGAGATGGAATCATTGATGTTACTGCTAGCAACCAGCAATAGCAAAAAGTAGAGGTGGCCAATAATTTTCTAGGATGTCCAGCTGGATCGTGATCTTGTGTCAGACTCTAAGATCTGCATACCTGTTCTTCGGCAATTATACGAAGTTATACGAACTGTAGTCTTTAAAGTGTTTCATGGTAACCAATCTTTCTGCATTTGCATGCAAGTAACTTGTGCTATGACTGTACTGTAGGGTGCAGCTGCATCAGTAGGACTGTACATTGACTGTGGTTCTATTTATGAAACACCTGAGTCATCTGGAGCATCACATCTATTGGAGCGAATGGCTTTCAAAAGCACTACGAACAGGAGCCATTTACGGCTAGTTCGTGAAATCGAAGCCATCGGTGGAAATGTTTCTGCATCAGCCTCTCGTGAACAGATGTGCTATACTTACGATGCATTCAAGTCTTATGTACCCGAGATGGTCGAAGTTCTCATTGATAGTGTGAGGAACCCGGCATTTTTTGACTGGGAGGTTAAAGAGCAGGTATTCTACTATTTTGTTATTGGAGGGCAATCAAATAAGTTCTTTGACGATATGCTAATGATGTCTTGTTATATCCACAGCTTGAGAAGATCAAAAGCGACATTGCTGAAGTGTCTGACGATCCTCAAGGCTTAATTTTAGAGGCACTGCATTCATCTGGCTATTCTGGGGCACTGGCAAAGCCCCTGGTGGCACCAGCATCTGCTGTACATAGACTGAACAGTAGCATCCTTGAGGAATTCATTGCTGTAAGGCTTATCAATTCTCATTTGCATTCTTACTGTAAGTTAGTCAGAAAGGCTTTGTTTTGACATTTGCATATGTTGAGGGATTCAGGAAAACTATACTGCTCCAAGGATGGTTCTTGCTGGGTTAGGAGTTGAGCATGATGAGTTAGTGTCTATTGCTGAGCCACTTTTGGCCGACCTCCCTAGTGTGAAACATCTGGAAGAGCCAAAATCGGTTTATGTGGGAGGAGATTACCGTTGTCAAGCAGACTCTGCGGTGAGTGCTCTTTGGTGCATACTGATTATTCATAATGATGCATATATGGTTTCGACACTCTTTTAACTTCTTTTTTCTTGGGAACAGAAAACATATGTGTCCATTGCTTTTGAAGTGCCAGGTGGATGGTCCGAAGAGAAAACAGCTATCACTACTACTATCCTTCAGGTACTGTTGACAAACATTGAAGTGACCCAAAACTCCTTACTGGAATAATTTCTTTGTTGAAGACATTGTGGCTTAGTTGTTTGAAGGGGATCCCTGGCGCAGTGGTAAAGCCGTTGCCTTGTGCACGGGTTCGAGTCCTGGAAACAGCCTCTTGCAGATATGCATGGAAAGGCTGCATAGAAAAGACCCATAGTGGTGGGTCACTTCCTCGGACCCTGCGCAAGCGGGAGCTACGTGCACCGGGCTGCCCTTTTTTCGTTGTGGTTTAGTTGGTTAGGGGCCTTCACGCTTCCGCTATTAGATGTTATATCATAAGATTTATCATGTATATTCAATCATAAAGTATGTGCAATATGTATAATTTAATATATTTGCAGATGCTCATGGGAGGTGGAGCTTCTTTCTCTGCTGGTGGTCCTGGGAAGGGCATGCATTCTAAACTGTGTATGTTATTTTTCAGTTCTGCTTCCATACTGATTGCTTAAAATTCGTATGGACTTATTTATCTAGTATTTAAATACATTCATGACGTTTTATGTGCAGATCTTCGGATCTTAAACAACTACAAACAGATCGAGTCTTTCTATGCATTTGGCAGTATCTACAATCACACTGGTCTTTTTGGAATTCATGCAATCACTGTAAGTCTCCCGTTTTCAGTTACTTAAGAAGATAATACAGGATACTTTCCTTATCTTTTGGAAATTGCCTTCACTCTTTAGTTTCTAATATGTTTCTTGATGTTTGTGTTTTGACTAATGTATCAACATCCACTTTCATCTCTCTTGTCCCTGGTCACTGAGTTAAATAACTTAGATTTGACCAATAAGGAGGATAAATTGCTTGTCTATAGTCAAAGAACAAAGTTCAATCAGCTAATGGGTTTTCTAGTCATAATAGAGGCCAAAAAAAAAAACCAAGTAGCTGAAGAGATGGAATCATTGATGTTACTGCTAGCAACCGGCAATAACAAAAGGTAGAGGTGGCCAATAATTTTCTAGGAGATGTCCAGCTGGATCGTGAACTTGTTCTTCGGCGGGGTAAATGCCATGGGACCGTGTCAGTTGTCCTAGTTTCAGTTACTTGTCTTTCTCTTTATTTTGTGTCCATGCTACCCCATGCCACACCTAATGTTTCAATTCCATGTTATCTGTATAAGATGGCCAAATGGTATTATTTTTATCTCTTTCGTATTAAGGTCTAAATACTTGCAGAGACTTCAGTGCACACCTTTTTCTTTCAGTGTACCATTACATTTTTGAAGAAGTGGTAGCCTTATTGCTGTCTACATTTGTACATTTGGAACTTAGGGTTCCCTCATTCTCTCACTTTAACTCCTTGTTAAAATTGGCCTGGCCCTGATGTCTTGCGATAATGCCATCAGAGTCCTGATTTTGTGTCGAAGGCTGTGGATTTGGCAGCAGGAGAACTCCTAGAAGTTGCTACGCCTGGAAAAGGTTTTCTCAAATTTCTGTTGTTAGTTTTATTGTGAATCATCTATTTAGATTGACCACATTGATTGATAACCCCTCGTTTGTTTTCTTCACTAGTTACACAAGAACAGCTTGATCGAGCTAAACAGGCGACCAAGTCTGCAGTTTTGATGAACTTGGAATCAAGAGTATGCATTTATGAACCCGTCATTGGATCCTTTGTACTTATCTTTTGTTGTATATGATATCATTTAAGCTTTCTTTTCCTCAATTCAGGCTATAGCATCTGAAGACATTGGTAGGCAGATTTTAACTTATGGGGAGAGGTATGCTTACACGAGTGTTGGTAACCCAATTATTATGTTGCATGGTTCTTTTCACAAGCCCTAGCTACCTATCAGTATTGTATTGGAAAATCGTTTTGGCTCGATTGACTGAACTTGGCAACTATGCTATGGAAAAGCATATTATGCCCTGTTGACTATAGGTCTTTAAGAAATGTGTGCTTGTTGATATGAACAATGCCCAGACATGCTTTACTTGGTTCACATGTGGCTTGTGCATTAGGCGCCAGTTATGATGGAAAATCATCTAGTGTATTGCTCTATATGAATCTGTATAGCAGTACACTACATGATTTTTCATTGTAATTGGCAAAAAAGGCCTGATGGACCAAACCAGAACCGAGAGCAATACACTAGATGGTTTTCCGTTATAATTGGTGAAACTTTTTATGTCTGTCCTGTGCAAAAAAAAAAAGACCTGATGCACCAAATCTGGGGTCATTACTTAGCAGCAGGGGCAGGGTAGGTTTATTCTTGAATTAGGCATCCAGCTGATCCAAATTAAGACTGGGTTGCTTTTTGCCTGGTTGGTTCAGGTCAGGTTTATTGGGCCGTGGTCCATTACCACGGCACCTGCAAATGTCTTTTCCTTCTTTTCTGTTATTTCCTTTTACCTGTCTATTGGAGTTCCTGTGTAGCACGTAACTTCAATGTTGATGCATTATATTGCATGCATAATGCCGTTGTCCTACTCTGTAGTTTAGTTTGCTACTCATAGCCCTTGAAATATTTTTAGCCAATATGGTTCAGACATTAATATGATCATGTTCAGGGCAAAATAGCTGAAAATTGTTCCTTTGTATTCATCTGAATATTGTAGCTCATTCTGTAATGCTTTTAGAAAAATACTTTACTCTGGCTAAGTCGAGTCAGAGCTGATCAAATGCGCATCCACAGTTCTGCATTCAGTAATTATCAAATCTGTTGAATTTTTCAAATACGACGTGAGGTAGTCTTGGTAGAATTGACCTTTGAAAGCTGCTAACAGTGTAGTTTTCAACTTCGTTACACATAGAGTGTCATCAGCTCCTTATATTATGGATGGACTGCCTCATTTTATTTTATTTTCATTCTGAATAAACATGCCAGCTGCGTCATTTTTGCGGTTACCTGCATCATGTAAACATAAACTAATTTGTTTTGTTATGTTAACCTGTGGAGCTTTTTGCAGTATAACTTATGCACCAACTATTTACTCAAACCTGATTATCGTTGTTGGGAATAGATCCACTATTTCAGTTTCTTTACTTGGTTGTGAATCTCAGCAATTTAGCTTCTTAAAATTGTAGGAAACCCATTGAGAGTTTCTTGAAGGACCTTGAAGAAGTCACTCTGAATGACATTTCTTCAGTCGCCAAGAAGATCATTTCATCACCCCTTACAATGGCATCATGGGGCGATGGTATGTTGTAATTCACCACAAGGGTTCTTTTTTACTTCCTTTTTATCCTGGAGAAGATTGTTGTAGTTGCTGACTTGCAATTTACTCGCGGTTTTATCCTGCAGTTATTCATGTTCCCAGCTATGAGTCTGTTAGCCGCAAGTTTCATTCGAAGTGATGAAGACTGGCGGTGTCTGCATGACTTGCAAGGTGCAAATTTGTTACTCTGCTGGCAACGGCTATGTGGCCCTAACCACTGGAATAAATCATCTAAGCTTGGTTTATTTTGGATTTCTACAAGCAAACTAATAGCCATATAATGCATCATTAGTTATTCTTTTTGCTGTGCTGTACACATTTGTGAAAAAAATCTACAGCAGCCTGTTACTCCTTTTTGTTGTGGGCCTCGTGTTTATTTCTGTTGTCCTTTGCTTGAGCAATGATCACAACCAAGCTGGCGCAGATGAATCTGTGTAGCTGAATCATATTGTGCATTCTGAAATCATTTTGACTTTCTTTAGCGCGGTGTCGATACTTGCACATGTATAGGTTCTAAAGCAGTTTCTTTGCATATGTAAACAGCCTAGTGCTTAAAAAAATAACAGAGAATAAGTGTAGTGCTTAAAAATGGAGAGGTAATGATAAGACGGCAGAACGAAATTCTGATTCTCGCAGTTGTTTGCGTGTGCACGATGATGATGTCGACCGTCTCTTGGTCCCTGTTATCGTAGTACGTGGTCAGAATAGAAAACAAGTGCAGCGACTCGGACCCTCGATTCTCCTGATGATGTGTGCGACAGCCATTTGCCCGAACCCAGCGTGTATGCGCTCTCTATGGGCGGCGCTGCTTGGATTCGAGAACAATGGTGGTAATAGCACGATTAGGTCGCTTTCATTAGCACGATCTAGAAGGATGCCCCGCGTTCTATTTTGTTCGCTCAAATTCTTCCACCAGATGCCGGACGTTCCTCTTCTTCGGTGCTAGACGAACCCTCACTTTTCCTTATCGCGTGAAGAATGACTTCTCTGGTTTTGACACGTAACAAGGAGAACAAGAGTTTAATGGAAACCATACCACGGAAGATAATCCATTGGGATCGAATCTACCGTGTTTGATCGTGGTGATCATCTTTTTTTTTCTGCTCGCAAAATCCATGCAAAGATGCAGCTACTAAAAAGAAAATTACCGTGTCCCTTGCCTTTTCGGCGACGGCACACTCGTGCACCGTCCATTTCTGACGAGATCACATCAAGAGTGCAGGATCGCTTTTTCCCTGACGAAAAGCGAAAGAGTGGGTCATGTGCCGAGATGCGCGAGACCCCAAGTTCCAACCCAACCGCCCAATGCACTAGCCCGCTCGTGAACTCCATCCCCCGCCGACAGCATATGCAGCTGTGCCACCGGCGACCTGCCATGTCGCGCCAGGACAACCTCAATCCATCTGGCGACGATCATCCCGACTCCCGAGCACGGCCGCCGGAAAACCCATCCTGCCGTGCCCCAGCAAAAGGAAATGCACCCACGTTTCTGTGCAGTTGCAATAGACGGAGAAAATGATGTGTTTCTTCCCAACCCCTGTACGTGCAGAAGTGCAGATCGCCGGATCGTGAACAACTCTCTTTTCACAGTTATAATGGATGAAAAGAAATGGAAAAATGATACGAATTTGACATTTGTTTCGTCGAATCTCTCTGGTATAACCATCGACAAGCAACGGTCAACGCAGGAAAATTAAATCAAGTTAAGACATCCATGATGTGTACATCTTACTCACAGGCCACACACACATCTGTACAAAATCCTAAACCAGTCAAACTCATCATCAACAGTCACATCCTAAAAGACCTAAACCATTTCGCCATTTCATCAGCAACACCGCCACCCCGCCATCTCGCGACGGCAGAAAACATCAAACCGGGAAGGAAACCACCCTTCTCTCCAACCTTCGCTTCCGCCTTTCCGTTCTCTTCTTCCATCTTTCCCCTTCTCCACGCTTCGCCTCACACCTCGCCGACTATTTAAACCTCGCATTTCTTCTCGTCGGCTTCCGGTAAGAGAAAACCATTTTTTTAACACCCGCGCGATCCCACACCCCACGCGCACAGCGGAGGGGGAGCTCGATCTCGAAGCTCCCGGTGTGTTCTCCGATGGCGTCGTCCCATATCATCCTGCCCAAGGAGGAGGAGGAGGTGAAGGTGGAGGGTGACCACGACTCGCCGGCGCAGCGGCCGTTCCAGGCCCCGGCCGGGGAGGGGGCGCCCGGGACCGGGAGCAAGACCGCGCTGCCGTTCTCGGCGACGTGCGTGCGGATCTCCCGGGACTCGTACCCGAACCTCCGCGCGCTCCGCAACGCGTCGGCGGCGAGCATCCACGACGACGAC
>LAPY01000079.1:200222-218256 GCA_000970635.1 Eragrostis tef | reverse complement strand
TGGACTCCTCGCGGCAGCCGACGCCTCCTACCGGAGGCGACCTGGCGGCGGATCACGAGGCCGAGGAGCTGCCCCGGCTCACTGTGACGCAGGTAGAGCAGATGAAGGTGGAGAGCAAGGTGGGCGACATCTACCGCGTCCTCTTCGGGGCCGCGCCCAACACGAGATCCGTCATGTGAGTATCACCAGAGCACGCTTCGCTGCTTCTCATTCTTGAATTACTCTACTCCCCTGCTATTTGCTACTGCTAGTAATTGCGCCGATAGCTGAGTGGTTGATCTTACTCATGGACGTGGGCTGATTGTCTGATTTGGTTTGGGGTTTACAGAATTGATGTACTTTAGCTTGAAACGGTGATTTTACTATCATACTCTACTTATAGCACTAGTAAGTACTTGCAATTAGGTGTTGTACTGTTGTGCGGTAGCGTTTTGAGCATAAACAGGATCTGGCTTGAGAACTGGATTCATGATGTTCGCTACTACCTTATCCTGAGCTTGATTTCTGGGTTGTTTCTGCTGCAGGCTAGAGCTGTGGCGTGATCAGCATATCGAGTATCTGACCAAAGGGTTGAGGCATCTCGGGCCAAACTTTCATGTGCTTGATGCCAAGTAATGCTTATCCATTTTTAAAGTTTTGTCCTGTTCAATATCCTGTTTGTGTTTGTATCACTAATGCAAATTTGTCTGGTATTATTATTAATCATTCCAGCCGGCCATGGCTATGCTATTGGATGGTTCATCCACTTGCTTTGTTAGACGAAGTACTTGACGACGATCTTGAGGATGATATTGTGGACTTCTTAGCTCGATGTCAGGTTTGTTAAAACACGTGATCTATGATTATCTGGATCTTGCTACTTTGCAATTTAATGCTCTTAACTTTTATGGTTTAAGATATTTATTGACAATTTTTCACTCCCTATTTCTTAGATGAGAGCAAGATGGAATGGATAAACTTGATTGATCGAATTCCTTTAAATGTGGGAGTAGATATCTTAATGGATGTTCTCAGTCTACATCTAGTTTTGAAGATATACATACCTATGCACTATTAAATCAGGTTTCACACAACAGTTTAGTTAGTTTGCACAGATAGTAAAAGCTATGACTAGAAAGCTGGATGTTTCAGTTACGTTATTTTGTGCATATATCTTTCATCAAGGATGACACGGCCACATGGGTACTTTCCCTTCATCGTGTCTCATTTTGTCTTTTTCCTTAGTTATAGTTTTGGGTCAGTGGGAATTTTACTGGTTGATAATTGTCAGGCGGATTTTGCTATGCAAAATAAACTTACTCAAGTTACGTATTTGCATTTACATGTTCATTGCCACTGGGTCTCCTTACATGCTGTCTGTATCATTGCTGTTTCAGGACAAAGATGGGGGATATGGTGGTGGGCCTGGACAGGTTTGCTCCACCCTTGTATCGTTTTGTGTTTCTCACACCTTTTGACCAGATATAGCTTTTGCTGGTTACTGTTTTGCTTTAGTTTTATGCACCAGATTTATGTAATGCATCCAGCAAACTTAGCATGTCCATTGAATGCATGGGGCAGGGATATATCTTTTATTCACATTAGAACGTCCTTTTAAATGAACTACTGGGCTAGTGTAGCCTGCCCTTAACATGTTCATGTGAATAAACACATTACCGCCTACTAGCCATTTTCGTGTGTTGAAATTATCTGAATATCCATTTATATGGAATCTCTATCTATATTTTTGCTGTTCAATATTTGGTTGATTTGATTTGCCTTTTGCAATTCAGTTAGTAAAAGTTCAGAGTATACTGCAAATGTTTGTTTGTTGTTTGATCTACTGAATTTGGGATTCTTTTCAGTGGCTCATTCATAAGAACTTACACCTTTACTTTGCTTACCACTTCTATTTCTCGCAGTTGCCTCATCTTGCTACAACATATGCTGCGGTAAATACACTTGTGACCATAGGGAGTGAAAGAGCACTATCATCAATAAACAGGTAGCTCTTATGATAGCTCCTAGAAGCTGCGATTTACGTTGGAGTCATTTGTTTAGCGGCTTCTGTCTTGTTTTTCAGACACAACCTGCGCAATTTTTTGCTTCGAGTCAAAGATTCATCAGGTGCTTTCAGGTAGTGGGAGGAATAAGGCTACCTTTCATATTTAGTTCCTTCCACACTGATGCTTGACACTTGGTTTACTGTCCTTTACACCAGAATGCATGAATGTGGTGAAATTGATGTCCGCTCCTGCTATACTGCAATATCGGTGAGTTTCTTGTCGCCCGTCACGCATTTCTTGCAGTTCCCTTAACATTTCTCTCGTTGAAATAAGGTTGCCAGCCTTGTGAACATTCTTGATGATGAAGTGGCAAAAGATGTTGGGGATTACATAGCCAGGTATGCTTTTTGTTGAATCTGATACCAACCATCCAAATGCAAAAGAAGCTCGCATATGCATTGTTTCTTGAGTTTGTTTCAATAGAATGATTGGCCAATTCGTATACCATCTGCCTTCAGGTGTCAAACTTATGAAGGCGGTATTGCTGGGGAACCTTATGCGGAAGCTCATGGTGGGTACGTTTCTGAGTTTTCTGTGGATGTTCTGAATTTGTCTGTTTAGTACTTGAAGTGACAGTTATTTTGTTAAGGTACACCTTTTGTGGGTTGACTGCATTGATCCTGCTTAATGAAGCAGAGAAACTCGACTTGCCTAGTTTGATTGTAAGACAACCTCTATCTCTATTATTTCATGACAGATTCATTTTAACTTCTATTCTGATGCATGTCTTGTGTTTCTGTTAACTGCATTGTTATTGGATTTGAACTCGTTTGTCATTTAGTTAGTCCTTTTGTTCTTTTCTGTATAGCATGGGGTCAAACGGGTGTGGTTGGCTTTTGGTCTGTTATTTTATATTAGGAAAAAAATCCATTTTATTACTCATCTAGATATTTCTTGACGTTAGGGCAATGTTCATAATTCAAAGCTGAACTACATGCACTGTCCTAACATCAACAAATAAAGTCCGAGGTAGTATTTGTACAAGTTCTATTTTTTAATTTAGAATTTGTAGCATTCTAGAGGACAACATTTAATTGTATTAAGCGGAAACAAAAGGACAAATCTCAATAAGGGTAAGCTGACCAATTTTTTTATTGTTTGTGGTAGTAAATTCAGCCCAAATTTTGGGGTCTGATGGGTTCGAATGGACAAAGTTAATTGTTTGGAGCTGTAAAATCAACCTTTTCCCTTTTGTTACAAAATAGCTTTGGGTGTTTTAACTGACTATCATAAGCAATTCTTTATTAGGAGTGGGTAGCTTTTCGGCAAGGGGTGGAATGTGGATTTCAAGGGAGAACCAATAAACTGGTTGATGGTTGCTACTCCTTTTGGCAGGTAATTGCAATTACTGTATTTGGTTTTCTTAGCGTCATGCTCTGTTTCTTATGACAGAAGATGTATGTTAACAGGGAGCTGCTATCGCTTTAACACAAAAGCTAATGACAGTTGTCGATGAACAATTGAAATTGAAATCATGTTCCAGCAAACAACCGTCAGGCAAGGATGCTTGTGGCCCCAGCTCATCTGAGCAGCACTTCGAAAAATCTTCCACAGGTAAGAATTTACGGTCAAGACTTCTTTACTTATGAAATGGAGATTATTCAGCATATTGTTGAACAGAAAATATCTTGATTGCTAAAACGTTCTAGTCGAAACATATGTAGGTAAGTTATTAACTTGATCGAACTCCTTATATATCTGTACATTTGATACAAAGAAATGATACTGCAAGTTGTATAGTAGCCTGATGCTGATCTGTATGTCATTTGAAACTGATACATGTCATATTCAACAGCAGTGGTATTGGAAGTTTTCTAGTGCCAGGTGTAAGGGAACGAGGACTGTCCTCTTAAAAAGTTTATATGACTGGTATCACTTGATCAGCTTATGTATAAACTTCAGAACCTTAATCTACTTGTTGGTGATAATGTGAATAGCTAATTTCTTACATGACTTTACCATTCTCATAGCCTAGATTGTTGTACTTAGTATATTAATTTACATGTTATACAGTTGATCCTGATTTATATCATGTAATCATGCATTCTGTGTGCTTTCTCTGAAACAGTGGACTACGCAAAAGTTGGATTTGATTTTGTAATGCGGAGCAACCAAATTGGTCCATTGTTCCACAACATTGCCCTGCAGCAATACATCCTGCTCTGTGCACAGGTGGTAACAATTTAAATTTCATGCTCTCCAGAATCATAAACTTCACCATACCATTTTGGAGATTGCACTCGAATGCTGATCCAGATTGCAACCACCTTTTTTTTTATCACAGGTACTGGAGGGAGGACTGAGGGATAAGCCGGGAAAGAACAGAGATTACTATCACTCGTGCTACTGCCTCAGTGGCCTCTCAGTTAGCCAGTACAGCGCCATGACTGATTCTGATTCTTGCCCCTTACCCCAGCATGTGCTTGGCCCTTACTCTAATTTGCTAGAGCCGATCCATCCACTCTATAATGTCGTACTAGACAAGTACCATACTGCCTATGAGTTCTTCTCAAAAGAGTGATCAAATGCGAGATTTACCAACTTATAGGTAGAGAAGGGGCATTGCTTGACTTTTCTAGTATGTATCCATCTGTTATGTACATTTACGAATTACGATACTATTGTCAGGCATTACATATTCTGGCGTGTATCCCTTTTCAGTAGGTGAATACTTTATGATGATGGTCGCAAATAACAATTGTTATATTGCTTTTGTACAAAGTGGCTTGCTGAACCCTGCATGTGGTGAAAACCTCATGATGAAAGGTTGGATTCGATCCTGCGATCATCTGTTCATTGGAATTGATCAATGGTGTGTTTTTGCCAACAAGATACGATTTTTTGGGACGGAACGTACTGAGTGCAGCTCAAAGTTCAAAATCTCTTGAGCAATTGACGCTGCTATCGGCATGCTGGCTGCGGTTTAGCGATTCAAACAGGACAACGAGATTGTTTCACAAAATCAAAATTCGGCAAGCATAGTAGAATATTTAATTCCATAATGCATAGAATCCACTCAGCAAGCATACTAGTATAGTAGTAAAGCTGGATAGTATTAACCCAACGCTAAAAGACCACACCTAGCTAGCTAGGAGACACCTAACGATTGGCCTAGGACTAGAACTCGCCGTCGTAGAGCCTTAGTCCGATCTCGAACGAGGCGAACGCGTCGGCGCAGGCGTACATGAGCTGGGCCCGCGACAGGCGGCGCGCGTCCCACGGGCTGACGCGGACGTTGTACGGCTTGTGCATCTTGACGCCCATCACCTCCCACGCGAGCGTGTGCAGGCCGGCGCGCCGCAGCTCGGGCCTCCCGAGCATGTAAACTCAGGCCGCTGCAGCACGGCCACGGGCGGGTGCGCTGCTTGGCTGCTGCTGGTGGTGGTGGACGGCGCCGGGCGCCACTCGACGTCGAGGCGGTGCAGGCGGCGGCGGTGGATGCGATAGATGTCGTCCACCCACGCGGCCCGAGCCCGTCACCGTCGTTTGTCCTGGATCGAACGACACGATGCACGTGCCGTCCTCGAAGTAGCCCTGGATCCTCGTCGCCATCGAGCTCCGGTGATCGTCTCTGCCCTTGGTCGACTCGTCGAGTTTCAACTCGTGTGCGAGACCGGGGATCAGATTGATGGGCTTGTTCGCTTCGGGGCGAACGCGTATATAAAGGGCGGGAACCACGGAAGCGACGCCACCGCCTTTGATGAGGGGCTGAGATTTTGTTAAATGTCCTCTGTGTCCATTGACGGCTGCGATTTTCGGCAACGAGAATGAGGAAAAGCGTACCGCGCCCTGTGCTTCCCGGCGCACGACATGGCGTGCCAACGGGTTCGAGCCTCAAACGGACGTGGTTGGGTAAACGGGGCGCGTTCCATCGACGGCTGTGATTGATCTCGGCAACGAGAATAATTGGAAGCGCGCCCTGTCGCCGTGCACGACATGAGCACGACACGATGCCGGGGGTTTTAGCAGGAAACGGACGTGGTTGGGGAAACGGGTCGCGTTTATGCAGCGCAAGCGTGTGGCTTGCCGCACCAATCTCACTGACGCCTTGGCCCCTGTAATGTGTTCTCGTAACGGGTCCACTTGTTAGGGAGTGCCTGCCAGACCTTCCTTACTGATCGTAAACCGAGCGTGGCAAATTAAGGTCGTGCGACGTGACCGATCTGAGCTGGTCACGCTGCAGATTTACGGGCAGGAAGCCAGGAACAGTCGCAGCTTGTCGGGTAGGAGTGGCGAAGGCGAAAAGAGACCGGAAGCGTGATACTCCTATGCTCGTGCAAAGAGCCAAAGAGAACTATAGTGGAGTACTGTAGTACACCCCTACGAGCTTTCACCTCAATGTACCGCGCCTGGTTACCTTCGCGGTATCATCGCGTCAGCTCAATCGCGGCTGCTACTGCAACCTTCACTTACGCACTCCTCGTCCCTGTAGTCTAAAATCAAAATAAAGTGATTTACTGCTAACGGATCATGAGTTAACCGGGCTTTGAGCACGAACAAACAAAGATCCAAGGAACTTTTGATAGTCTGATACGCAGTAACTAACGAGCTAGTAATAAGGTACGATATATCCCTATCTACAGCTAAAAGAAACAAATAAGAAAAAAAAACTCGTTGCGTGATTAGCATCACGTCGCCAGGCAATCCAACCGTGCCAAGAACTCGATCAGCAGGCAGGCAAACAAACAGTGCCCCGCCTACTGGCCAGTGGCCACGTGCCCGCATGCCGCCGCGCTGCGTCTCGTTCTTCTTCCAGCTGGCGCGAGTGCGACGGCCACGACAGCACCCGCCTCTGCTTGGCCTGTGCCCCATCTGAAGCGAGCACGAGCACGCGAGGGAAAATGGGGACTTGCACCCCTGTCGATTTGGCATGTCACCGCGCTTTTTGCAAGAAATGGAGTCGGCACGAGTTGCCATGCATGTTCACTCCTCACGAGTTGTTTCGGCACTGTGGAGGGCAGACAAGGGAAGAGAATCTATTGTCACAAGACCAGGAGCGGTGACCCGCAGCACTTGACGAGCCAAATCGTACCTTCTGTTTTTGGATGGTTACTTTCTGCTTTCTCCCCTGCACTTGACGAGCCTTCCCTGGAAAGAGATCTCCAGCCTCCACCCGGCGTGGTGAGGTGCCCGCAGCACAGACTCGATCAGAAGCGAACGTCGCCAGCGACCGCACAGCATCGCCGGGCTCTCCAGCCACCGCCGCCTGCTCGGCTTGCCACCCGGGCTGCAGGGTGCTCGGCCGTTCAGGGCGTGCAGGAACAAACGTTTTTGGTGGCACAATGCTACGAAACCATCGGAGCTGCTACGAACAAACAGTGTGGCTCGGTGACTGGAATCTCAGGTTCTCAGCAGAAGACAACGAGCAGGCCCAGACGCGTCAAAGGTTCCACACGACAATCATCTAGCTCCTCCCAAACACATCATCAGACGCATATCGAATGCAAATGTTGAAGTTCGCACGCCACGATCAGAAGATTCACACACCACACAAGCATGAACACATTACTAGCATACGGTTCACATAACAGCATGTTCACGATAACTTAAAGCAGAAGGCCACGACCGCAAATTAAAAAGACCTTCAACGCTATTAGAAACGCCTGACGAGTGACGACACGGAGTAACGCATAAACAGGAGAACGCACGAACTAATAAGCATTAGATAAACGAACTGCGGAAGAACTGCCTGACAGTGGCAGGCACCACCATGCGCCGCCGCCCTAGTAGTCGTTGCCGTAGTAGAGGAACCGGCCGACCTCGTAGGATGCGAACGCGTCGGCGCATGCGTACTTGAACTGGTCGTCGGTGAGCTGGGGCGCGTCCCAGGCGCTGCATCGGACGTGAAGCGGCTTCTCCATCTGCACGCCTATCAGCTCCCACACGAGCGCCAGCAGCCCCGCGCGGCGCAGCTCGGGCCTCCCCGTCGCGTCGGCGGCCAGGCCGCGCAGGTCCGCCACGCTGCCCACCTGCCGACGCCGACGCCGACGAAGGTGAACCGGGCGTCGGCGAGGAAGCGGGACAGCTCGTAGGGGACGTAGTCGGCGCGGAGGATCTGGAACACGAGGCAGCGGTGGTCGGCGCAGAGCTGCAGCACGGCGACGGGGCCCGGCAAGCGGGCCGGGCGCCACTCCACGTCGAGGCCCACCACGAGGCCGCCGCGGTGGAGGCGGTAGGTCTCCCACACCCACGCGGCCGCCACGGCGCCGGAGGCCGTCAGCGTCGTGTCGATCTCGTGCTCCTCGAACGACACGATGTAGGGGCCGTTGTCGTAGTAGCCCACGATCTCGACCGCCATCTCCGCTCCTGCGCTTGCTCTCTTCCCTCTCTTTCTCTGCGTTGGGGTGTGGTGTTGGGCTTGATCACAGATGAGGCTCCGGTGCTTCAATGAGAACGTATATATAAGCGGAACTCCACGGAAACGATGCTGTTCTCGTGTGCATCGACGACCCTGATCAGATCAGATCATGGAAACGGGGATTGGAACTTGCACCCCCACTACCGAGCGTTTTGCACGAAACGGGACTTGCGGAAGCCAGAAACCATTTTTCAGCGTGTACGTGTGGTTTTCCTTGTGGACAACGGCGACCCCGCAAAGTGTTTCAGACATCAGGCCCACTCTTAAGCCACATGAGTCAGCCAGAGCAGGGAGGCCACGGCGTGAGGTGAGTTCGCTCGTCCGCCGTCCGACGTTGTTCCTTCCTGTCGAAGCTTTGGTCGTGTTGGATCTTTCTTGAGAAGACTTGTCAGGACTACTCCTCACTGCCGCCAGTCCCGCGGACAAGTCAAGAGAGAATCTACTGTCAGAAGACCGAGAAGCGCGACCCGCCCGCTCGCGTACAAAGGTTGCCGCTCCACACGGGCCGTACTGTTCAACCAGTTCCTTTTCACTATTCCATTGATGGAAGTGTGTCAGTTTCATTTCATTGTCACGAGCTCGATACTGTTTAGCGCTATCCAGATCACCACGAACTGTGTTGACCCATTCTCCACGATGTTGCCCTAGCGTAGTCATTCGAGCCACTGGGTCTGGGCGTCTGCCGAACTGGAAGGCGTATGCTCTCTCGACTGCGATTATCACCATTCACAAATACAAGCCTCTAATCTCAAACCTAACCATACGTAAGGCGTTGGAACCACAACTAAGCTACCCAAGCACCATGCCAAGTGCTGCAATCCCTGTCGCAGTTCATTGTCGATCCGTCTATGAGATATATCCTGCTCTGTTCACAACATGGAAACGACACAGGGACACCGGCCACTGAGGTTCCAGGGAGGCATCCATTCAAATCCCTACACTGGCGACGTGACCCACCGCGACATACAAGACTATATGCATGCTGATTCTGAAAGGGGTATAGCCTGCATGCTTTAGCAGAACAGATGGATTTCGTCTTGATCGACAATTAAATAAAGGAGGCCAGTACCTAATTGGTACTCGAGTCATAATTACAAAAGCAAGATAGCGCATCAGACATATAATTCTCAGCTTCCAAACACTACAAAATGACTGACTCATGACCATTTACTTCCGTCCTAGAGGAGACTACTACCTGTTTGGTACTTGAGACATAATTAGTAATTACCAAAGCAATTGAGCGCATCAAAATAATCATAATATTCTCAGCCGTGAAAACACTACAAAAGGACTAATTACTTCCGGCCAAAGTATTCCTCAGGAACATAAAACTTCAAGCCAATAGCCTACAATGGCCAATAACAAATATAAGGTACGCAAAAAATTTACCCCATACATGTTAAGTAAAAAAGCATGAACGATATGAGTACGATCAATTTGAAGTACCAATAACGAGTACCACCAACTTATAAAGTGCCCTAGAAGTAGGATATGTTGGTAATACTTATAGTTCGGTAAAGTGTTTAAAAGATCCTGTAAAAGACAACAGAAGCTTAGGAGAATGGTTCACTATAGGCAGTTCAGCACAGGATTCCAGTGCTCCCTTCACCTTTGATGGTTGAGATTTTATATGAAAAAAACCACTTCTCATTGCTCCATTTGAAATTTTGAATACAGAGATAATCTAGTTTTCTTGCAGACTAAAGTTACTATTAGCATGCTATATAATCCCTTGCTATGCAAGGTGAAATATTACTTCAAAGTCACTTCATCGCAAGATGTTCAACAGGTCCATTGGTAGTTGCCAAAAACGCAATTGTGGCAAAGTATTTGATTCATAGAAAAACTATTTTTTGAAAAAGAAAAACTTTGTAATGATGCTTCTGCTATCAGCTATTTCTAAAAACCATGTTATAAAATAACTGTCAGAGTCCTAATGCTCTTTTTTTGGACGTGTTACATACTGGTTCGAGTTTTGGGAGCCACATTCAGTCATCAGTTAACTCTTAGCTACTTTCCAAAGTACTCTTCATACTTGTTAGATAACTAGAGCAGGCTGAATCTGCTTAAAAACACAACAATGCAGTAAAATTCATCCACATAATTTTAATTTTCAACAGATATTTAAAGGTTTAAATCATGCTAGGCATGGTACAGCCAGATTTTAGTTTCTTATTAACTAGCTTGCCCATCCCTTGTATACTAGGATGTTATATTTTATATGAAGATAAGCAGAATTGGGAGAGGCATTTCAAATTGTTTGAAATGAACAAAAAAGAGCAAAGAGGTTGAGTTATACCTTAGCAAATTCTTTATCCGCATCACTATGATCGTTCTCTCTTCCAGCAGCATCACCAACATAGAAAGATCTGAAAGAAATATGGCAAATGTCAGAAAATGGAGCTTATGAATAACTCTTAAGAAGGAAAAGAATGCCTGTCAGATTTAATAAGCTGGTTTGTAGCCTTTTCTTTCTGCGTGGACAGTGGACTAAGCACTCATCAAACCTCCTGTTATCCTATATACTGACCATAACAGACAAGAAGTTTCGCGAATGAGAATAGATGAGGTCATCAACCCAGCACATCTTACAACATATCACAATATATAAATGCCACTGTTAGCAAGTTGGGCACGAAATACTGTACCGCCAACTAGAGAATTATAGAGGCGTAGCTGCAAAGAAGCAACGATGATTGGTACTTGCCATTTCATGTTGGCATAATCCAACACAGATAATTTCTTTAAAGAAAATATAGGAATTTCATTTAAGTATCTAGACAAAAAAATCTGAAGAAATTCTACGGATTCACATACTATTTTTTTTTTGACGTGGAAACAGCAGGAGAGGCTCCCACTGCATATATTCAAAAAGAAGACCAAATAAATGTACAGAGTCCACAGGACCAAAGCAAATAAAGGAAAAGAAAAACAAAGAGCAGGAAATCTAAAGCTATATACGATGGCCAGAACTAGAAAACTGGGGATTGACCCCATCCAGCCAGGAAAGGATTAGATCCTTGATGGAGTTATTAGTTCTATGAACTTGCAGCTTGACTTGACATACATGCATCACTACTGGCAAGCATGTGCAAGCACTTAGAAGCCATCGTAAAAGACATACTGCTCAATGGAGAAAACAATAGGAATGTGTAATCTGTATATGTGCGTCATCAGTTCAATCCTCCTAACATGTCAGCCCTTATCCAGCATGGCCGCGTGGTAATTATCCCAGCACGTAGGATATGATGACAATGTCTACAAGTGCATTTTGTGTATTGTGATTCACAGAGAATCTGTAGATCAAAATTGTTATTTTTGTGACAGTTTTTCCAAAGGTAATGTAGCTTTAGAAACTTGAAAGTTGTCTGAGGATAGAACTATTACTGATCCATGTCGATTTTAATTCCAGAGTTGAAATGCTGAGCCATCAACCACCACATTCCAGGTTTTGGTTTGCGGTACCGATCTTCGGGAGTACCTTTCCCTGAACCACAAGCAATGAAAACCTGTAGGAGAAATCAAATTAATCCATCGAAGGACTAGCTGATAACACAAATTCACTTTAAATAATAAGTCCTGTTTGATTACATTCAGACTACGGGACCCTGGACCAAAGAGTTTTTCTTTTGGGTGGGGGGTTCCTATGTCATAAAAATAAACCACATTACAAGAAATAATGCTGAGTTACAACAAATCCTAGGCCAGACGGCTAGTTATGTCCACATTGTAGACCTATGTTCCTATGACAACAAATCGAATGCTATACTGAAATATCAAAAACGTGACCACAGTGGCAACATAAAACAAAAGGATTTCAAGGTTCTATATTTTGTGTGTTATACTTATAGCAGACTAAAGGCTCCCTTTGGCATTGAGGCAGATTCAGATGGGCGCGTGTGATGGAAACTCTTTTCAGAATCTTAGTGTTGGTTACCTGATTTTTATTTAACCAAGTTGCAAACATAGATATTAGAGCGAAACAGTTGTATCCCATACTTATATAAACTATTTCCCAAACAAACAACACCATATTTTACTACAGCACCTTAAAAATAAGTGTGATGCTGCACTACAAAAGCACAACCTCAATCTGACCCAAGTGATTCAAGTTGCAGCACAATTTCCAATTCAGTTACCAGAGAATCAAATTAACCGATGAATTTCTCTTTGGTTTTTTCTTCGGGGGTATAGACATGGATGCTCAGAAGTATCCCGACAAACTTTGATAAAGAACTTAGATAAAGATAAGTTTCAAGTAATACCTGAATGGGGATTTTCACACACTCAATAAATTGATCAAGGCGTCCAACTTTGGAATCAACAGCTACCTGCCTCTTCTTCGTCCAGCGCTCAATGTTTGACTCGTTGGTGAATATGACCTAAATCAGCAGATAAAGTGAGCTGGTATGATACCTTAAAATAAGATATGGCACCAAAATCAAAGCAATACATAACTAATTTCATTAACATATTATGTTCAAGTAACTTTGTTTCCTTGTACGAACATGATATATGATACTTCATGAAATAAGAAAGACATAAAAACTAAGAAACCAGTGACTAATCTAAAGAAGAGGTGGTGAGACGAAAGGAACTAACCAGCTTGTAACCATCATTGTGCAAGGTTTGCAACTTTTCTGGAATTGATTTATGCTGTAAAGACCATTTGTCTGCACCAATGCTGCACTTGCAGTAGATTGAAAATTACCAATTGGAATATTATCATAGCAACAGCAGACAGAACAGATTGCACTGAAATAGAAAAGAAAATCTATTTGCAAGAAACTATCAACTTGGGAGAAAGATATGCCACAATTGGGCTCTTAATTATTCTAGGTCGATCTGGTGAAACAGATATCAAGGCTTTGCTTGATATCAAGGCCATCAGAAGGTCCAATGAAACATAATATTTTCTTAAAATTGTTGTTTGATAGCCTTTGCTTGTAATAAAAGCTTGCTTCTTTAGTCTGAGAAATGGAGAGAACTTCATAACTCCTAGATATCAAGTCTTCTCTCGGGGAAAAAAATATGAATTTTTACAGGTTTTTCTACCAGCACGTAGTAGTGAGAAATACATGCTTTGCATTTTATTCAAGATTGCGTAATTTCCACTAAAATAGTGTTAGATTTTTATTTTACTTGTTTGCAAATATAATGCTCCTCATTTGGTTATCAAGATTTGGGACAAGATAGTTCTAACCTGACAGAGTATGAGAATGCCATTTAGTCAACCTGCCAGAGGAACTCCAAATAAACTACCAACACTCGCACTTTGTTATATAAAGTCTTTCTGTAGCAATGTGTTTAAATGCATATCCATTACAGAAGGTTGAATGATGGATATAGCACTTGCAGCAGACGTATATAGAATATCATTTATATTATAATGATGAAACAATCATGTATATCATTGCTCGAGAAAAAACAATCATGTAAATCTTATAATATAACATAATACCTTCTCACAGATGTTTTGGCAAGGCACCCATCAAAATCAAATGCAGCAATCTTAGCAGAAGCATTAAGGCCATCTTCCTAAACATGATCATTGGTAGCAAGTTATTCTCTGAAAAGTTGGTTGAAACAGTAAATGGCATCTATATCAGCACACCTTCTCACGGAAGATAACTGTCTCGAAAGCCTTCCAATGAGCGGGAAGGGTGGCATCCTACAGCAACAGACAGCAGGAAGGTGAATACGTCACAACTCAGTACAATATTGTGCTTGTACCAAAACAAGCAGGCAAAATATTGCGACCATAACAAGGACCAAAACATGGGACAAGCTAAGAATGACAAGACTACCTTGTACACGTTTTTAACATCAGATGCTGAAAAAGATATCAATGAACCAATTCCTTTGTTCTCCGCAGGCAACTGTTAGGATAAACAAAAGAAAAAAAAGTATTCAGAAGGTTGAGCTTTGTAACGACTTCTTCGAGAAAAATATGGTAGTGAAAAGTATTTACAACGTTGTTACTCTGACAGCGGAAAGGAAGATATATAACTAAAATGTTATGATATGTGATAAACTTAAAAACTGAGATGGACAGGTGGAGGGACTTGAAGTCAAGTTGGCTCTTTAACGCCGCAATGTTAACTTTCGGTGTGTGCATTCACTATAGTTATTATCAAAAGGTTTAGGTCTAGTTTAAAGCATATAAGATCACACATCACCTTTACCTCTTCCTCACTCTGTTCAGCGCCCTCTTTTGAGTCCCTCAAGATAACAACCTAAATAAAAACAGGTAGTGAGAAGTTAAGACAAGTTACATCAACACTAAAGTTGTATTTGTGCTGGAATCAACTACAAGATGCATATGATCAATCAACGTTCACCATTTCTTTCTTCAGATTTGGCTCATTCAACTGATCAGCTGCACTGCCATCAGTCTTGTGATTCTGCACATGAAATCACCAAACCAAACTAACAATTTAGTTACAAGGAAAATTCCCATACAAGATATCATAAGTCACAAAGACTAAAAAACATACATTCAGGAAAAAATAGTCAGGCAACTAACTGGCAGCAGCATCTGATTAGAGCAACTGTTTTTAATAAATAAAACCGAAGCATATATTAAATTTGTTTCCTCTTCCTTTGTTCACATAAGTTTAGTGACCACCTCTATTTGTTGATTTATTCGGAAATTTAAAGAAAAATTATCACTTAGTTTAAATAAGTTTCAAGTGACTTGTTGTTTACCTCCTCCAACTCACGCAACTTCTCACGGTCCTCAGTCTGCATCTCCCAACAAATCCACACGTTATTCTCCATCAATTGACGAAACTTTAAAAGATTACAATATATCAAAGACAAACCTCAATAGAATCAAACCCCTGAAGATTCTCCACAGGAAATACTGGGTACGATGAAGCAGGAAAGCATGCAACATGATACCATTTGGTACTGTCAAAGCCTCTTGGGTCATGAGTAGATGCACCGAGGCGGAGGGCACCTTTGGCAATATTCTCATTGCAGCCCTTGCAGGTGGAGCGACCAGACTTTGCATACTCAACAGAGACGCTTGCCTTTTCAGGCACCCCTTTTACTTTCTTTGGACTGGGCTCATCCGATGGACCAACTTCTACCGCCCCTCTCTTACGATTCTGAAAAATAACCGTTCTGTTTATGAAACTGGGAATGGGCTCAAATTTTTTGCACAGATGTCAGATCTAATCAACTAAAAATACTGACATAGCAATAATAATTATTTATTTTCTTAACTTCTTTTATCCTCAACAAGCATAGATTGTGTGATGGACAAGCAGCGAGGTTTACAATTACAAGAAGTATGTCATTAGGTAATGAAATAGTAGCGCCTACCAAACCAATACAAACAAACGATAGATCATATTGCTTCCGTACTAAAAGGATAATGATTGTGTTGGGAATGCCATTTTAATCTATGCAATTTAGTTTTGCGAACACAATTCATGCACTTTAGATACACCTATCCAACCATACACACGCCATCCTACAAGCAGGATTATTCGAAGAGGGAAAATTTCCGGGGTAGGCAAACCAATGGAATTCTGCCTATTGCAATTCAGAAGGTTGAGCTTTGTAACGACTTCTTTGAGAAAAATATGGCAGTGAAGAGCATGCACAAGGTAAACTCTGACAGCAGAAAGGAAGAAATAAACTAAAATGTTATGATATGTGACAAAATTTAAATGTTGAGATGGACAGACGGAGGGATTTGAAGTAAAGTTGACTCTTTACCTCCGCTATGTTAACTTTTGGTGTGTGCATTTAATATAGTTATTATCAAAGGTTTAGGTCGAGTCCAAATCATGTAAGATCACACATCACCTTTACTTCTTCCAGACTCTGTTCAGCACCCTCTTTTGAGTTCCCCATGTTATCAACCTAAATAAAAACAGGTAACGAGGAGTTAAGACAAGCTACATCGACACTAAATTTGTATCTGTGCTGGAAACAAAGACAAGATGCATATGCTGAATCAAAGTTTACCACTTCTTTCTTTAGGTTTGGCTCATTCAACCGATCAGCTGCATTGCCATCACTCTTGTGGTTCTGCAAATGAAATCACCTATCCAAACTAAGCATATAGTTACAAAGAAACAATCCTATACACGGTATCACAAGTCACAGAATAAAAAACATGCATTCAGGAAAAATTAATCAGGCAACTAACTGGCAGCAGCATTTGATTAAAGTAACTGTTTTTCAATAAATAAAAAAGCAAATATTAAATTATTTTCCTCTTCCTTTGTTCACGTAAGAGGAGAGACCACCTCTATTTGTTGACTTACTCAGAAATTTAAAGCAAAAAATACCACTTAGTTTGAACAAGTTTTAAGTGACCGAATGTTTACCTCCTCCAACTCACGCAACTTCTCGCGGTCCTCAGTCTGCATCTCCCAAAAAATCCACACTTTATTTTCGATCAATTGACGAAACTTTAAAAGATTACAATATATCAAAGACAAACCTCAATAGAATCAAACCCTTTCAGATTCTCCACAGGAAACACTGGGTACAATGAAGCAGGAAAGCATGCAAAATGATACCATTTGGTACTGTCAAATCCTCTTGGGTCATGAGCGGATGCACCGAGGCGGAGGGCACCTTTGGCAATATTCTCATTGCAGCCCTTGCAGGTGGAGCGACCAGACTTTGCATACTCAACAGAGACGCTTGCCTTTTCAGGCACCCCTTTTACTTTCTTTGGACTGGGCTCATCCGATGGACCAACTTCTACCGCCCCTCTCTTACGATTCTGAAAAATAACCGTTCTGTTTATGAAACTGGGAGTTGGCTTTTTTTTTGCACGGATCTAATCAACTAAAAATACTGATATAGCGATAATAATCATTTATTTTCTTAATTTCTTTTATCCTCGCCAAGCACAGATTGTGTGATGGACAAGCAGAGAGATTTACAATTACAAGTAGTATGTCATTGGGTAACGAAATAGTAGCGCCTATCAAAACCAATACAAACAAACGATAGATCATATTGCTTCCGTACTAAAAGGATAATGATTGTGTTGGGAATGCCATTCTAATTTATGCAATTTAGTTTTGCAAACACAATTCATGCACTTTTGATACACCTATCCAACCATACACACTCCATCCTACAAGCAGGCTTATTTGAAGAGAGAAAATTCTTGGGTTAGCCAAACCAATGGAATTATGCCTAGGGCAATTCAGTGTAATTTTTTCATAACTATTCTACATTGCCAGAAAAAATAGCATTAGTAAGCAGAATGTTGGGAATCTGCGCTCCCTGACTGAAGAGCCTTTTCGCGTATGTGAAGCAACGTTAGAAAAGCACCGCCTGATTGAATTGCCACTTCAATAGGTGAAGGATGCATTACCTTCTCTAGCTCTCGCAACTTCTCCCGATCGTCGTCCTGCAGACTCCAAAGCCAGAACATATCGGTAAACCCCTCAAAACAACACGGAATGAGATACGATCTGCACTAAAACCAACCAACCAATGCGCAAACCTTTATCGCGTCGAATCCATTGATACTCTCGATGGGGCCAGGCGGGTGCGACCCGGCGGGGAAGCAAGCGACGTGGTACCACTTGGTGCTGTCGAAGCCGCGGGGGTCGCGCGCGGAGGAGCCGAGGCGGGGCGACCCGCAGGCGAA